>JAQZBX010073169.1:0-14955 GCA_029593785.1 Cabassous unicinctus | reverse complement strand
ACCTGGGGAGGACTCCACCTTCTCACACCTGGGGGACACTCCATCTTCTCACACCTGGGAGGACTCCACCTTCTCTGACTCAGGAGGACCCTCACCTCCTCACACTTGGGGAGGACTCCACCTTCTCACACCTGGGAGGACTCTACCTTCTCGTACCTGGGGAGGATTCTACCTTCTCGTCCCTGGGGAGGAGTCTACCTTCTCGTCCCTGGGGAGGACCTCCACCTTCTCACACTTGGGAAGTACTCCATCTTCTCACAATGGGAGGATTCCACCTTCTCACATCTGGGGAGGACCCTACCTTCTCACACCTGGGGGACACTCCATCTTCTCACACCTGGGAGGACCCTCGCCTCCTCACACTTGGGGAGGACTCCCACCTTCTCACACCCAGAGAGAACGTTCACCTTTTCATGCCTGGGGAGGCCCTCACCTCTGCACACCTGGGGAGGCCTCCTGTTTTCTTTAGAGCAGATGCCTCCCTCCCTCAGGTGGTCCCAATGAGGGACCCTGGGCTTTGGGCCCACTCGTGGGTGCTCCAGCTCTGACAGTGTGGAGGTGGGCATCTCACCCCTGCCACGTGAGGGGTCTTCACCAGGGCTGTGGGGTTTGTTCCATGCTCCCAGTATTTGGGTAAATTGGTCAGTAATTACCTGTCTTACATGATCACTCTCCACTCTTACTTTTGTGCATTTTCATTCACTCATTCATTTGTTCGTTCATTCATCCCTTCATTTTCCCTGGGTCTGGCGTTGTCCTGAGTATGGGTGCTGGAAGCAGACCACTGACCGCAGACCCCAGGCCGGGCTGGCGTGGAGCTCAGCGGCCGTGACGTCTGAATACTGATTTGCTCATCGTGCTTAGGCCTCTTCATCCCAAAGAGAGGAGAATGGGGGTGCCCGCCTCACAGGGTCATTGCTCAGATATGACCTTGACAGTGCCCCCCCGCCAGTGGCTTTGTCCACGGATGGGCGAGGCCTCAAGGAGATGTGCTGGTGATAAGGTCCATCCCCGTGACCCGATGACCGCGGAATGAGTCTCGGGGTCCACAGGCAGGCGGGGGGCTGTCTGTGTGGTGCAGCAGGAGCCTGGCATGGAAAACCACTGCCCCTCGGGCTCTCGGGCCGGGCCTCTGTCCTCGGGTTTCCCCAGGGCTCGGTGCCAGCGTGGGAAGGCCCCGACGGGGAAGTGGACAATGCCCCGCTGCGGCCCATGGCTCCAGTTTCGCTAATCCCTGTTCCTCCCGGCCTGGAAGGAGCAGCCCCCACGCCCCAGCCCCAAACCTGGCACGGAGGACCGGTCCCTGGGCCTGGGCTGGCAGACATTGGGACGCAGCACAGATGGGCCTGGGGGCTTCACCCCAGACCCCAGGGAAGTGGCAGGCCCAGGGCCCTGATCACCCTCGGCCCTTAAGACCCCGGGACCCTCGAGCAGGGAAGCAGGCATCCCCCGCCCTCACCCAACTCTGCGGGGCATCGGGGTGGCATGGTGGCCCAGGGGGTCAGCCGGGAGCCGTTGTGCTGGAGCAGGGAACCCTGCGTTTGGGGCTGGCAGTTTCCCTCGGGGTCTGATCTTACCGCCCACTCTCTCGAGGGGCGAACTCGGAAGCACATTCAGCATCTGAGAAGGGTCTTTTCTGGAGGAGGAGACTGCGTGGAGGAGCGGCCCCTCAAGTCTCGGTTTTCCCACCAGTGCCACGGCACGTGCCCACCTGTGGCTTCCTGGGCTGGCCGCCTGGATTGTGAGTTCCAGGGGAGAGGTGCCAGCAGCTTCAGAAGTTTTAGGTCGGACAGACACGCTCAGGCGCTGCCTCCCGGCTTCTCCAGACAAGCCGGTGAGCGGGGTCCAGTTTGGGGCTTGGCTCGGAGGCTCTGGCAGTTGGTGCCCCTTGCCTGGGCCCCTGGCTCCCCACGTTGGCCCCTCTCCCATATACCCCAGGGGTAAAGTGCAGGCCAGCAGGGGTGCCCGGAGCTGGGGCCACCCCCAAGCACCCTTCTGTGCCTGCCAAAGTGTCTTCCCCTGGGGACCCCACTCCTGGCATGAGCCCCAGTGGGCCTGGACGCTCTCCAAGTCCCAGTGATGTGTCGTTCCGGAGACCCACTCTGCCTGGAACGGGAGGGGAATCAGGTGGATGGGGCCGGGAGGCTCAGGCCGAGCTGGCTGAGCTGGCAGCAGAGCCTGTGCAGTGGGGGGCCTTTGCTCGCTGGGGCTGTGGGAGGGAAGGCAGGGGGCAGCTGAATCCTGGCCCCCTCACCCCAGAGCTCGAGCCCCTTGGGGTGCCCCCAGGTGACTGGGCGGAGGGCCTGGGGTCCGTGGAGGAAATGGAGGCTGGCAGGACAGTGGGGAGGATGCAGCGGCCAGGACGCGCTTCCGGCAGGACCGTCCCTGCAAGCCCTGGGCTAGGGGCTGGGAGGGGAAGGAGGTCGAGCCCGGGCGTGTGCTGGAATTGGGGCAATTGGGGCTGCTGCATCCTGTGGAAGGAGCAATAAAAAGATAAACGACAGATAACCTGAATCAATATTTCCCCACGGTGACCCAAGGGAGCTGGAGCCCCCACAGCTGTTCTCCGGAGAATCTGGCCAAGGCCCCACCCACCCCTCGCCCCTCCCCTGCCTTCCCGCCCTCTGACAGCCCTGCCGGGCATATAAGTCCCAGACCCCTGCCCTGGGTCGCTCTCCCAAACTGCCCGCCCGAGCCACCATGGGGCTGCCGCTGGCTCAGCTGGTGGCCGTCTGGCTGGCCCTGTCCTCAGCCAGGGGTACGGAGCTCCAGAGAGGTGAGCGGACAGGGGCAGGTGGCCGGGGCAGGAAGGCCGGGCAGCCAGAGCAGGTGAGGCCGCACCTGGGAGGCAGCAGCCCTCCTCGCCCAGCCTTGGGGCGATCCCAGCACCACGAGGGCCTCTGCAGCCCCCCACCCCAGCTGGCAGCCCCCCCCCACCCCCGCTGGCTTTCAAGGAGGAAGAGGGGAGAAGAGAAGGAAGAACGGGGGGCTCTAGGGCTCTCCCGCCATCTGGGGAGGTGGTCCGGGCAGGCGGCCCCAAGTGGAGACAGCCGCCTGGAGCCAGCTCCTGAGCTGGGCAAGAGTCCGTGGCCGGCGTGGGGGGCAGGGTGGCGGCAGGAGCCGGGGAGGGTCTGAGCCAAGGCGGCTCCTGCAGAGCCGGCGTTTGGGCATGAGCTGAGGGTGGCTTCAGCCAGAAAAGCCCGGGAGCATGGGCTGCGGACCTCTGCACCCAGCAGGCCTGGAGAGCGGGAGCCCCGTCCAGAGCTGGCGGCCAGGTCCTTGGAGGGGGTGCGCAGGGGTCTCGGGGCGGACCCCAGGCGCAGCTTCCCGGCTGCTCACCACCCCTGCCTGTCCCCAGAAGGTAGGACCCGCGACCACAGCCACAACGTCTGCAGCGCGTGGGGCGATTTCCACTACAAGACCTTCGACGGGGACGTGTTCCGCTTCCCGGGCCTCTGTGACTACAACTTCGCCTCCGACTGCCGCGACTCCTACAAGGAGTTCGCCGTGCACCTGAAGCGCGGCCTCGGGCGCAGCGGGGGCCACCCCCAGATCGAGTACATCCTGCTGACCATCAAGGACGACACTGTCTACCTCACGCACCAGCTGGTGGTGATCAACGGGGCCATGTGAGTGGGCCGGGCCACGCCCCAGCACGGGGGCTCCCCAGCTCCGGTGTGCCGGCAGCTCGGCCGACCCCCCACCCCTGGAAATGGGGCTGCACCCTTCCACCGTGGTCATGCATTGGACGTGTGAGCCGGACTGTTGGGGTTTGAATTCAGGTCACGGATTCGCTCAACAAACGCTGACTAAGCTGCCACCAGGAGCTGGGGGGCCGAGCACAGGGGAGGGGGCCCCAAGGGTGAGGTCTGGGTGTCCCCGCAGCCCACCCAGGCTCTGGCTGTGTGTCAGGGAGAGCCGAGGCCTGGGCTGGGGTGGGGCAGGGCTGGGGCTCTATTTACCTCAGGCTAGAGTTACAGAATTGGGGCGCACTGGAGAGGCGGGACGGCCCCTTGTTCTGTGTATTGTCTCTGGAACAATGGACGCCTCCTGGACACATTCCTGCCCAGCTGGTTTCCCACCTGCAGGATTTGCCCTTTCCCTGCTGCGGGGGGCCGGTGGGGATTCTATTTCCCCCACGGGGCTCCTGCTCCCTGCTCTGGGGACAGAGGCGCCTACAGCCACCCAGGCCCTGGGGGATGGAGGTCGGGCTGAGGGCAGGTGCCCCGGGGGCAATGGGGGTTGCCCAGGACGTGCTGAGGCAGGGAGAGAGGGGAGAGGGTAGGCAGGTGAGCTGTGCCCGAGGAAGCCGCCAGCAGAGGCACAGGGGTCTGGTCACTGCCTGTGGCCGTCTGTGGCCCCAGGGTGTGCACCTGGCGGGCATCCCGCCTCACCTGTGTGGGACACACATCTGGGGAGCTGGGACCAGACGGGGGCGCTCCAGGCCTGGTCCCCATGGAGGACATGCCTTGGGTGGGGCCTGTGACCTGGTGGGTGGGGCCCGGGGCGGGGGCCGTGTGGGGGCTCCGGGTGATGCCTGTGCCCCCCACCAGGGTCAGCACCCCGCACTACAGCCCTGGGCTGCTCATTGAGAAGAGTGACGCCTACACCAAGGTCTACTCCCGTGCTGGCCTGGCCCTCATGTGGAACCGCGAGGACTCGCTCATGGTGGGTGCGGGCCCCCAACCCCCACCATCCGGAGCCCCTGAGCGGTGGGGGGCTCCTGGGGCCTGGGGATCACCCCGAGGGGCAGGAAGGCCAATGGCCCGACTGCCTCGTAGCGGAGGAGGTGGAGGAGGCCGCTGGGGGCGTCCAGCAGCAGAGGGGCCACACAGTCCCTGGAGGGGGCCCCGGGGCCCCGAAAGCCCCCCTAGCCCTCAGGGGCCTCACTGCCAGGAGCTGATTCCTGGGGCTGACTCGGCCCAAGCCCAGTCAATGGGGGAGGGTCTCAGCCATCTGCCCGTGGCCCACACCCCTGCCCACAGGCTGCCCCCTGCCCGGGCTGGCCCCTGCCCGCAGCCCCTGCAGTAGCCCCCTGCCCACGGGCCGCTCACCTGCCCGCAATGCCCCTGACAGCTGGAGCTGGACAGTAAGTTCCGGAACCACACGTGTGGACTGTGCGGTGACTACAACGGCCTGCAGACCTACTCCGAGTTCCTCTCTGACGGTGAGGGGCAGTGCCGGGCCTGGGGGGCTTGGGGGAGCGTGTGGGTGGCCCCAGCCCCCTGACGGGCATGCCGCCCCAGGTGTGCTCTTCAGCCCCCTGGAGTTCGGGAACATGCAGAAGATCAACAAGCCCGAGGCGGCCTGTGAGGATCCCGAGGAGCAGCCGGGCCCCGAGGGCTGCGCCGAGCACGTGAGTCCCCGGGAGACGCTGGCCCCAGGGGGGTCCCGGCCCGGGACGCCCCTGCCAGCCCTGTCCCTGCCCGCAGCGTGCCGAGTGTGAGAGGCTGCTGACGGCCGAAGCCTTCAAGGACTGCCAGGCGCGGGTGCCGCTGGAGCTGTACGTGCGTGCCTGCATGCAGGACCGCTGCCGGTGCACGGGGCGCGCCGCCTGCGTCTGCAGCACCATCGCCGAGTTCTCCCGCCAGTGCTCCCATGCCGGCGGGCGCCCCGGGAACTGGAGGACGCCCTCGCTCTGCCGTAAGCGCCGCGGGCTGGGCTCCGGGCGCCGGCCGGGGTCCCCCAGGGCTCGCGTGGCCCTCCCCTGCTGGGACCCTTGCGGTGGGGGTGGGGGACGTTGCATGCAGAGATCAGGGCTGTGGCTTTCGCCAGCCGGCGGTGCCGCCGGATGCCCGCGGAGGCCCGTGGGTACCGAGCAGGCTGCGGCCTTTGGGGGCGCCCAGCTCACGGGGCCTGCCCTGACGTTGTAGCCAAGAGCTGCCCCGGGAACATGGTCTACCTGGAGAGCGGCTCTCCCTGCATGGACACCTGCTCCCACCTGGAGGTCAGCAGCCTCTGCGAGGAGCACCGCATGGACGGCTGCTTCTGCCCCGAAGGTGCGCGTTCCCCAGGCGGCGAGCTGGCAGCGGGGAGGGCGGGAGGAACCCCATGGTGGTTGCAGGGGGCCCGGGTGGGCAAGGTGGCCGAGGCCACAGGCAGACCCTGACCCAGAGAGCCCGGGGGGCGACCACAGAGGTCAGCCCGAAGGACCAGAGGCCCGGGGCGGGGAGGCCTGGCTGCAGCCTCGCCATCGGGCTCCGGGGTTTCCGGCGCCTTCCGGAGGTGGGCCCAGGGTGATGTCCCCGTCCCTCGCTGCCCCAGGCACGGTGTACGATGACATCGCGGATCGCGGGTGCGTCCCCGTGAGCCAGTGCCACTGCAAGCTGCACGGACACCTGTACGCTCCAGGCCGGCACGTCAGCACCGACTGCGAGCGGTGGTGAGTCCCCGGGGCCCCCCAGGGCTGGGGGCCGGGCGGGCGTGGCGGGAGGCTGACCCCCGGCCCTCGGCCCGCAGCGTCTGCGACTCCGGCCGCTGGGTGTGCCGAGAGCTGCCGTGCCCCGGGACGTGCAGCCTGGAAGGCGGCTCCCACATCACCACCTTCGACGGGAAGAAGTTCACCTTCCACGGGGACTGCTACTACGTCCTCACCAAGGTGCGCCCCGCGCCCAGGGCAGTGGGCGGGGGCTGCGCGGGCAGGCCCGTGAGTGGGCGGGGGTGTTCCTGCCTGCCCGGGTCCTGGGGGCACGGCCCCGCCCTCCGTCACGGCTGCGCCTCCCGCCGGCCCCGCAGGGTGAAGGCAACAACTCCTTCGCACTCCTGGGCGAGCTGGCCCCCTGTGGCTCCACGGACACGCAGACCTGCCTCAAGACCTTGCTGCTGCTGGCCGACAGGAAGAAGAACGTGGGTGCCCGCCCCGCCCCGGCTCCCGCCCGCCTCTCCCCAGCCCCGCCCCCCCTCCCTGCGGTCCTACAGCCCTGGGCCCCGGCTCCCCACAGGTGGTGGCCTTCAAGTCCGATGGCAGCGTGCTCCTCAACGAGCTGGAGGTGAACCTGCCCCATGTGACCGGTGAGCCTGCGGGGAGGGCGGGAGGGGGCAGGAGGCCCTCACCTCCTCGGCCAGGCTCAGCGGGGCTCCTGCTCCTTCCCTGCCACCAGCGTCCTGGGCTGGGGCAGGGGCTGGGCAGGGGATGGCCCTGGGCCGGGGCAGGGGGCTGGGCCGGGGGCTTGACAGGCACTGGGCAGGCACTGGGCAAGGCTGGTCCCGGCTGGCTCCGTTGGGGGCCTAGTGAATCCCCTAGCCTCGGGCTTGCTGGGCGGGGAGGTGGGCCGGGACTTGGGCATGGCTGAGCAGAGCCCACCGCCCTCACTGCCCGCTGCTCGCCGCCCAGCGAGCTTCTCCGTCTTCCGGCCGTCCTCCTCCCACATCGTCGTGACCACGGCCTTGGGCTTCAGGCTGCAGATCCAGCTGCTGCCGCTCATGCAGCTCTTCGTGACGCTGGACCAGGCCGCCCAGGGCCGGGTGCAGGGTGAGTGGCCCCTGCCTGGCCTGCCCGCGCCCATCCCAGCCCCCGCCATGGCCCCCGGCCCTCCCCAACCCTGCCCTGGCGCCCCCAGGCCTCTGCGGGAATTTCAACGGCCTGGAAGGGGACGACTTCAAGACGGCCGGCGGGCTGGTGGAGGCCACGGGGGCCGGCTTTGCCAACAGCTGGAAGGCCCACTCGAGCTGCCACGACAGGCTGGAGTGGCTGGACGACCCCTGCTCCCTCAACATTGAGAGCGGTGAGGCTGGGCGGGTGGGCTGCCGGGGGGCACGGGGCGGCAGGGCTCCAGCCGCTGTGTGGGGCCCCTCATCTGGGGGCCAGAGCCCCCTCCCCATCCCTGGGAGAGTCCTACCTCTTGGGGTCAAGAGTGGGGAGGTGGTGGGTCCTTGGCCTGGGGTCGGATTGGTGGGAGGGGCCTGGGCTCGGGCCCAGAGGGGAGGCCACGGCCTGTCCAGCCTGGGCCGGCACCGGGCAGCAGGTCTCGGGGGGCCGTGGGAACGCGGAGGCCCCGCTGAGGCCCCGCCCTGCCCTGCCCCTCAGCCAACTACGCCGAGCACTGGTGCTCACTGCTGAGGAAGGCGGAGACCCCCTTTGGCAGGTGCCACTCCGTCGTGGACCCTGCTGAGTACTACAAGGTACGGGTGTGCAGCAGATGCGGCCGCCCCAGCTCGGGCACTGGCTGAGGGATGGGCGGGTGGCAAGTCCCCTGCTGCCACCTGGAAACTGCTGTGCACCCCCCACAGAGTGAGCGTGTGGCCGCGTGAGCGTGTGGCTGTGTGAGCGTGTGGCCATGTGAGCGTGTGCCCGTGTGAGTGCGTGGCCTGTGAGCGTGTGCCCGTGAGTGTGTGTCCGTGTGTGCCCGTGTGAGCCCGTGTGAGCGCGTGGCCTGAGTGTGTGCCTCATGCCCGTGTGTGCCCGTGTGCGTATGTGCACCTGACGCTGTGCCCCCACCTGCTTCCAGAGGTGCAAGTACGACACCTGCAATTGCCAGAACAACGAGGACTGCCTGTGCGCGGCGCTCTCCTCCTATGCCCGTGCCTGCGCCGCCAGGGGCGTCATGCTCTGGGGATGGCGGGAGCGCGTCTGCAGTGAGTGCGCGGCCCCTGGGGTCCTGGGGCCTGGGGAGCTGGCCTTGGCTCAGCCCAGGGAGTTGGGGTTTGCAGCTCCCTGGGCTGGGAGGTGGGGGACATGCTCTGCTCGTGGGGTGGGGCGGGGGCTGGGAGGCCGGTCCAGCCTTTGCAGCCCCGGGGCCTGCGCCCTCTCAGCCGCATGGCCGCTCACGCAGCCCCCGCCCCGCAGACAAGGACCTCGGTGCCTGCCCCAGCTCGCAGATCTTCCTCTACAACCTGACCACCTGCCAGCAGACGTGCCGCTCGCTGGCCGAGGCCGACAAGCACTGCCTGACGGGCTTTGCGCCCATGGATGGCTGTGGCTGCCCCGACCACACCTTCCTGGACGAGAAGGGGCGCTGCGTGCCCCTGGCCAAGTGCTCCTGCTACCACCGCGGCCTCTACTTGGAGGCGGGTGATGTGGTCCTGCGGCAGGACGAGCGATGGTGGGCGGCGGAACCTGGCGCCCGGGGCGGGGCCAGGGAGGGGGCTGGGTCTCCGCCTTGAGCTGAAGCACTGGAGGGCTCGAGCCGGGCGCTGAGGCTGTCCCCGCTCAGTGCGGTGGGGTCCCCGTGGGGGGCAGGTCTGAGGGGCGGCTGGAGCGGCCAGGCGCTCATCTGTGCCTGGGCAGGGGACGCTTCTTGTGACCGTTCTGTCAGGGGCTGGTCCCTGGAAGGCCCTGGAAGGCCCCTGAAGGCCCTGGAAGGCCCCGGGCCCATGCCCCATTCACCGCCTACTCCCCCCTTGCAGCGTTTGCCGGAACGGGAGGCTGCGCTGCACGCAGGTCAAGCTGCTTGGCCAGAGTGAGTGGACGCCTGCCCCCGCCCCTGCGCGAGCCCCCTCCCCGCCCTGGCTGGCACTCAGGGCCACTCCGTCCTGCAGGCTGCCCGGCCCCCAAGGTCCTCATCGACTGCAGCAATCTGACTGCCCTGGCCGTCCGGAGCCCGCGCCCCGTCAGCTGCCAGACGCTGGCTGCCGGCTACGTGCGTGTGGGGCTCCGTGGGCCGTGAGCGGGAGGGAGCCCCTGGCCGGCAGGCCCCCCGGGGAACTCGGGGGCTCATGTGGGCACCTTGTTGGGGCTCCCTGCATCCCCGGGCGTGGATCCCCCGGCCCACTGAGGCACAAGGACCAGTCGCAGGGTCCCTGGCAGGCAGCCCTGCCTCCTCCCCACCCCGTGGGGCTCCTGGGGCTAGGCCAGGGGTCTGGGGGGAGGAGGGGGCAAGTGCCTGCCTCTGGGGAGGGTCTCCGGCCTTGCCGGTCACTCTCCTGACCCCCACACCCGTCCACCCCCCAGTACCAGACAGAGTGCGTCAGCGGCTGCGTGTGTCCTGATGGGCTGATGGACGACGGCCGTGGTGGCTGCGTGGTGGAGGACAAGTGCCCCTGTATCCACAACAGAGACCTCTACGCCCCTGGGGACAAGATCCAGGTGGACTGCAACACCTGGTGAGGGCCAGCCCGGACCCCTGGGGGCCCCACAGCGTGCCCCTGGGGGCCGGGCCTGTGAGCTTGGGTCGGCATTTCCAGGGTGATGGGGGCGCCAGCCGGTGGGCTGTTGGGAGAGTGGTGGGCCCCGGGTCAAAGCGGGGGCAGGTCTCAGCCCCCAGCCCCCCGGCCCCCCTGCCTGCTCGGCCCCCTCAGCCTCCCAACCCCGCAGCACCTGCCGGCGGGGACGCTGGACATGCACCGAGTCCCTGTGCCACGGCACCTGTGCCATCTACGGGAGCGGCCACTACATCACCTTCGACGGGAAGTACTACGACTTTGACGGGCACTGTTCCTATGTGGCCGCCCAGGTGAGCACGCGGCGCCGTGCGGGGCCTTGCCCACTGCTGCCTTGGCCCCTGCTTGCTGCTCCTGGTGTCAGGGGAGCCTGGGGGTCCGGGACCGGTTTGGGCAGCAGGGAGGGCTGCACGTAAAGTCCCCTGGCCACCCTCCCTCCCGTGGCCTCCCGTGGGCAGGGTGGGGTGCTGGGTGGGCAGGCCATGGGGGGAGAGAGGTTAGGACTGGCCGAGCAAGGGCCACCCCAGACCCCTCCCGAGGCTGTTGCCAGGTGGCCGAGGGGGCCAGAGCCCGGGTGTCCGCGCCACTGGTCGGCTGCTCGGCGTGCCGCCAGCCAGGGAGGGCGGCCCCTGCTCACGGCCTGCGGCCCCCCAGGACTACTGTGGCCAGAACTCCTCGCTGGGCTCCTTCAGCGTCGTCACCGAGAACGTCCCCTGTGGCACCACGGGCGTGACCTGCTCCAAGGCCATCAAAGTCTTCCTGGGGGTGAGCGGGGGGCCGCCCGGGGTGTGCGGGCTCTTGGGGACCCTCCCTCCCGGCCAACAACCGCCCTGTCCCCTGCGCAGAGGACAGAGCTGAAGCTGGAGGACAAGCACCGCGTGGAGATCCACCGTGACGAGGGCCACCACGTGGCCTACACCACGCGGGACGTGGGCCAGTACCTGGTGGTTGAGGCCAGCACCGGCGTCATTGTCATCTGGGACAGGAAGACCACCGTCTTCATCAAGCTGGCGCCCCACTACAAGGTGCGCCTGCGCCCGCCGCCCACCCCCGCCCCCGCCCGCACCCCTGCCCCCGCCCACGCCCCCTCATCACGCCCTGTTCTGCAGGGCGCCGTCTGCGGGCTGTGCGGGAACTTCGACGACCGCTCCAACAACGACTTCACCACGCGGGACCACATGGTGGCGGAGGACGAGCTGGAGTTCGGGAACAGCTGGAAGGAGGCCCCCACCTGTCCCGACGTGAGCGTCACGCCGGAGCCGTGTGCCAAGAACGGGCACCGCCGCGCCTGGGCGGAGAAGCAGTGCAGCCTGCTCAAGAGCAGCGTCTTCAGCGCCTGCCACAGCAAGGTGGGCTGGGGGCCGAGGGGGCTGTCCCCGGCCACCCGCGATGCCAGGGAGCCCGAGGGGACTCCGGCTGTGCCCCAGCTTCGCGTGCTCCCCAGGGAGGGGAACTGCCCCTAACACACCTCCGTATGCCCGACTGCCCTCAGCTCTGGGCAGGGGCTGGGAGGTGCGTTTTAAGCAGGCGGGGGGCTCTGGCAGCCGTGGCCCCGAGACCCCAGGAGCTGTGCCGTGTGCCTGCGGCCCCACGGGGCCCTGGGAGGCTGGGGCAGGACCGGGAGGGAGGCGGGGGCCCTGGAAGCACAGAGGGCGTCTCCCGCAGGTGGACCCCAAGCCCTTCTACGAGGCCTGCGTCCACGACTCCTGCTCCTGCGACACGGGCGGAGACTGCGAGTGCTTCTGCTCGGCCGTGGCCTCCTACGCCCAGGAATGCAACAAGGAGCACGCCTGCGTCTTCTGGAGGTCGCCTGACCTCTGCCGTGAGTGTCCCGCGCACCCCGGGGTCGCCGGCAGGCGGGTCTCCAGGGCCAGGGCCTCTGTTCCCGCCGGCCCGCGTGCCTGACCTGTGCCCCCCACCTGCAGCCATTTTCTGCGACTACTACAACCCACCCGATGAGTGCGAGTGGCATTACGAGCCCTGCGGGAACCGCAGCTTCGAGACCTGCAGGACCATCAATGGCATCCACTCCAACATCTCTGTGTCCTACCTGGAGGGTGAGTGGGTGCGGGCGGGGCCCCGGGGAGAGCCGGGCTTGCCTTGGGAGGCCCGGAGGACAGGCCTCCTCACGTGCACTTGGAGCCTGAGCCGGGGCCGACCCGGGTGAGGGAGCCATACACGGCACAGGTGGGAGGGCAGGGCCGTGCTGGAGTGCTGCTCCTGGAGCTGCGGCACCCGCTGCGGGGAGGCACCCAGGCCCTGCCTGGCTGACCCCTGGCCTTCCCTGGGCTGACGCCGGGGGTCTGAGGCCCCTCCATGGTGGTCCGAGCTGCTCCCTGTGCCCATCAGGCTGCTATCCGCGGTGCCCAAAGGGCAGGCCCATCTACCACGAGGACCTGAGGAAGTGCGTCACCCGGGACGAGTGTGGCTGCTACATCGGTGACAGCGAGTACCCGCCTGGGTCTCCAGTGCCCAGTGATGACGAATGCCTATCCTGGTACCTCCCCGTCCCAGGGCCTGGGGGGGCCAGCGTGCAGAGGCAACATGCACACACGCACACAGACATGCATGTACAGGCGCATATACACATGTGCAAAGCACACATATAAATGCGTGTACAAAATACAATGCACACATGTACACAGGGACACATACAGACACACACGTACACATGTACACATGCACACAAACACGAGCATACCACTTGCACACACAGACGTGCACCTGCACAGATACACACATGCACACGCAGAGAGGCCCCCTCACAGCTGTATGTACAGGCATGTCAGCACATGTGCACATGGATACACAGATGCACATGCAAGGCGCACGTGCCCCCACATATTTGTACACGGTGTGGACACACAGCTGTACATGCACACATGAAGTTACACATGTCACAGACACAGGCTCACAGTGACACGTGCCCACGTGCAGGCAGGCACGGAGGCGGGGGCTGGGCTTCCGGGCTCATCCTGTCTGGCTTGGTCTGGTTTTTCCACCTGTGCCAAGACCCCTCTCTGCCCACAGCAGCCCTGAGTGAGGGTCCTCTGGAGCCCGGGTGGGGCAGTGCTGGGGCTCGGGCTGACTCGGGCATGGGGAGGCAGATGTCTGGGCGGGGGTGCAGCGTCCTGGGCCCTGCAGCAGTGATCTTGCTTTGCAGCACGTGTACCAGCTTCTCGAACATCTCCTGTGAGTTTGAAGAAGGTACGCTGCTGTCTGCCCGCCCGGGCAGGGGCCCCCAGCCAGGAGGAACTCGTGGGGCAGCCACGGGCAGGGGCTGGGACCTCCCCTAGGCTCTGGAGCCCCCAGCTCAGTGCCGCCTGCGATCTGCAGCCGCTCTCTGGGGGTCCCGGAGCACGTTTTCTTTCCTAACGGGGAGCTGGTGCACTGTGGATCCCGCCCCTCCTGGGATCTAGCGTCAGGGTCTGATGGCAAGGGCGGTCTCCCCGTCTCGGCCTGGCCAGCGGCCACCTTCAGGGCGTGTGCCTCACTCTTGCTGTGTTAACGTTTGGTCCCCATACCCCAGGGAAGATTCTCAACAAGACCCAGGTGGGCAACCTCTGCTACTCGGTGCAGTGTGCCAACGGGACCGTGACAGAGCACTTGGGAGTCTGCGCGTCCACCTTGCCACCCACGCCTTTCCAGACATCCTCCTTCACCACGACCCCCACCACCCCCACCACCCCCACCACCTCCACCACCTCCACCACCTCCACCCCGACGCCCAGCACAGGTACGGCCCAGGCCTGGCACCACAGCAGAACGGTTCATGGGGAAATTTCCAGAAACTATCCCCGCGGTTAGAGGAGTCAGGGGCACGTCCTCACGTTCCTCTGTGCTGGTTCTGGTTGAAATCTTGGCTACCACTTAGCGAGCCAGCACAAGTAGGATAGCCACAGAGAAAAGACATTTTTAAAACTTAAAAAAAAAATTAAGACATTTTGAACTATGTAACGATACCCTCTTTTATTTTATCTTTTCCCCTTTACTGCAGTTTCGCTTCCAACTCCAAGTAAGTCACGTGCCTGATGCTTTACGACAAACAGGACAAAGACAGACAAAGTGACGCAAAATGACCACAGGCAGCTTCCTGTGGGACCCAGAAGTAGGGCGGGTGGGGCTGGCCTCACATCTGCAGGTGGCCCCAAACTGGGTGTCTTTTCTGTGACTTCATCCACGCTTGCTGAGCCCAGGGATAATGAAGCCAACTGTTGGTCAAGGGCAGAAAAGAGTCCTTCCAGGCGGGGCTCCTGCTGGAGGGGGAGGCCCTCTGGCTGCTGCTTCTCGGCACCAGCTGAGGGCACTCCTGGGCTGGAGCTGTGAGACGGCTGGGGCTGGGTGGGCCCTTCCGGCTCCGGCTGGGCCGCGGAGCAGGGGGTCCAAGTGGTGGCCAGCCCTAAACTCTTCTGATTCTGCACTCTGGCCCGTTGGCAATGTCGGGGCGGCAGCAGTATTTGGAGGGACAGTCGTGGCGGTTAGTGAGCCCAGGGGCCTCCCTGAGGTGCGAACGTGCGGCTTTGGGTTTTGCTTCGCCAGGGCTGTGCTGCTTCTGGTCCGACTGGATCAACCAGGACCACCCGACCAGCGACGAGGATGGCGGGGACCGGGAGACCTTCGACAGTGTCTGTGGGGCCCCTGAGGACATCGAGTGCAGGTCGGCCACGGAGCCCCACCTCCGCTGGGAGGAGCTGGGCCAGAAGGTCCAGTGCGACGTCGCACGTGGGCTCATCTGCAAAAACGAAGACCAGTTTGGAAATGGGCCATTTGATCTCTGCTATGACTATGAGATACGTGTCAATTGTTGCCTGGCCTTGGAGGTGTGTCCCACGCAGTCCACTCCCACCCCTCCAAGGA
>JAQZBX010073168.1:0-14958 GCA_029593785.1 Cabassous unicinctus | reverse complement strand
AAAAAAACAGCAATGTATAGGAGCTGTAAGCAGGGATCACAGAGTTATGGGTTCAAATCCAGTCCCCATCTCTCAAAACCATAACTGCTTTCCAGCCACTTATCTCTAAGTTTCTTATTCTCTCTGAGGCACAATGTTTGTTCATCTATAAAATCTTCCCTTCAGGGTTATAAGGATTAAATGAGATAATGCATGTTAAATACATAGCAGAATTCTTGTTACCAGTAAGGTTTCAATAAATACTGGCTATCAAAAAATGAAAGAAAGATTTAAGAATCAGTAGTGTAATACATCATGCAATTTTCTATCAGCCATGCTTATTTTTATATTTTTTTAATCAGCCACAAATTCAGAAATCAGTCTGTCCTGGTCACCTCAAAAGATCTAACTATCTACAAATGTGTAGAAAAAAGAAAATAACTTTTCTTATTTCTTTCACTCATGTTCTTAACATGGCACCTAGCACATTCAAGTTGCCTCAAACATTTGTCACATAGAATGGAACTCGCAGTCATAGTCCTACTCAAGGTGATGCCTTCTATACACAGTCTCGCATCCTTTTAGGAGAGTACACTATATCAGTGGTTCTCAAAGTCTGGTCCATGGACCCCTAGGGGTAGCCTAGTACCCCCACAAGAAGTCCATTTTCATACAATACTATGTCATTATTTGCCTTTTTGACTGTGCTGAACTTGCAGTGATGGAGCCAGAGCAACGGTGGGGAGACTGCTGGCCTGTTAGCATAAATCAAGGCAGTGGCACCAAACTGTACTAGTTGTTATTGCATTCTTCACTGCCACACACTCATGGTAAAAAAATAATGCCATTTTCATTTAAGAATGTCCTTGATGCAGTAAAATTTTATTAATCACATTGAATTTCAACCCTTGAGTACACCTCTTTTCACTATTCTTTGTGACAAAATGGGAAGCACACATAAAGTACTTCCATGGCATACCAAAGTAAGATGGTTATTTCTAGAAAGAGCATTTATGTGATCGCTGGAGTTGCGAGCTAAGCTAGCTGACTTTGTCGTGGAAAATCATTTTTACTTGAAAGGACAACTAACAGACAAATTATGTCTGCTACCATGAGCCTGAAGCCTTCCAATAAAAGACCATTCTGATGTGATTGATGATGATTAACAAATGTGATTTTAAAAATATATTATGAAATGGGTTAATATTTGGAAGATCTGCATAACTCAGTGCACCACTATTTTCCAAATGACCAATGTGTGAAGAGGTACAAGATCCATTTAAAATGCAAGGTAAAACAATGGATTATAATAAAGCATGAAATTGTGAAAAGTTCATTGATATGGTTTCAGATTCCACTTTGCAAATAACCTTTAAGAAACTATCACTTGTTGCATTTTGCTACAGTATCAAAGAAGAATATCACAATTATCTGGAAAGGGTATTAAAATACTCCTCCCTTTTCCAATTACATGTCTGTGTAAGACTTGATCTTCTTCATTCACTTCAACCAAAACCACATATTGCATTAGGTTGCATGCAGAAGAAAATATAAGAAACCAGTTGTCTTCTATTAAGCCAGACATTAGAAATATTTGCAAAAAAATAAAACAATGTCATCCTTCTTACTATTTTTGTTTTTGAAATATAGTTATTTTTCATAAAATACATTTATGTATATATGCATAGATATTATTTATAATTATTTTAAAGATAATTGATAAACATTTAAATTTTTTTCAGTATTGATTTCTAATATGGCAAACATAGATAGATGTAACACAATAATTTTTAAGAGTGAAAAGGGGTCTTGAGACCAAAAAGTTTGAGAACCTCTGTGCTACATGAATCACATTTAATCACATAGCCCTGCCTTCCCCCTAAGGGTAAACAAACACTCTATTATTATAAAATTCAAAACAGACCCCAATGGGAGCTGATGTGGCTCAGTGGTTGAGCACCGGCTTCCCACATATGAGGTCCAGGGTTCAATCCCTGGCCCCGGTACCTCAAAAAAAAAAAAAAAAAAAAAAAAAAAGTATTAAAAAATGGACCCTACTATTAAAAACATCTTCACTTGAGCCAAGTCACCTAGAAAGGTCCTGGAGAATGAATATACAAGAAATTGCATGTGTTATGATTTGCCTCTTGGTTTTATCATTCAAAGACATTTTTATAGGCAAAACATAGTCTCCTGGTACACAATCCAGCACTATTTCTAACTTCAAATGATGTTACTTGAGTTGGCTCTTATGGCTGTAATTTCAGATCCTAATATTATAAGACTTATTAAAAACCATGGTTTCGTTTTGTTGCTTTTTTTTGGACTGTACAGTATCCTAAGGTCAAAACTGAGGAAATCTGTTATTAAAAAAAAAGTATCCATGAAGTGATGACACATTGCAGACTACAGGTGTTAGATTACATTTTGACTCCAGGCAGTTTTAATATAAGTTGGTTTTCTTTCACAATTGCTCTTAGCGTATACAGCTATAGGTAGGAGATTTTTTTAAAAAGAGAGAGAAAAAAAAGAGTGGTGCTCAATAAAAGAAGATCATGTCAAGAGAAATCAACAGAAACAAGCAAAATGGTAGGAAGTCTGACATGGAAAAATATGTGTTCAATTTCATCCAGCCTTGGAGTTTCCTTTAATATTGTAAACCAATATACTATTAGAACATCATGTATATTTTTAATGCTGTTTAATAATTGTTTCTCAAAATAAACACTTTGGTCCAAGATAAAAGCATAAAAACATTCTGTGACACAATAATCTGTTAAAATAAACTTGGGGACTGTAGCAAGCACGGTTCTTAAAACAGCCTTTGGCTTATATCATTTTCTCTTTGGTAATAATTGAGAGCAACTATACCAACAACTTTGGTATAGTTAGGAGTTAAAAAAAATGTGTTGCAGTCATTAAATAAATCTGATAATTAGGAGTACCCAGAACCTGAAAACACTGAAGAGGTATCTGTGTGAGCTTCTTGAATAACAAGAGATGAGCTGATAGTAAATTAAGCAGAGTCAAGATAGGCAACTATACCTCCATACATTAGATACCATGACAGCAGAGAAAACAATAGTCTCTCCAGTTAGAGCTTAAGTGAGGTGAAACATGGACACATATTAAACCCAAGAGCAATTATACCTTTCTCTTCAATAGATTCATCTGATAAATTGGTTAATTTGATCAGTTAGCTCATAACATGACCTAAACCATTCCCCAAACATGACAGACAGAATCTGTGAGAGGATTCAGGAAGAGTGGACTCTTCAGGAAGGTCCAGGTCACCACCATGTGTTCAGCCTGGGAGACACCATCAGACAGCCCACTGGCCCTAATCCCACTAGACCAACACAAAGACTGTCTTTCTTTTAGATTAGACACATTGCAGTATTACAGAAAAATCACACAGAAAATAGAGTTCCCAAATACCCATATACACATAGTTTTCCCTATTATTAACACTTTGCACTAGTGTAATACCTTGATAACAAGTGATGAAACAATATCATTACGGCAGTATTATTAACCACAGTCCAAAGTTTATATTAGGGTTCACTGTGTTGTACAGTCCTATGGCTTTTAAAATTTTTTTATCCTAATATATATATACAACCTAAAATTTCCCCCTTTTAACCATGTTCAAATATGTCCTTCAGTGATGTTCATTATATTTACAGTGTTGTGCTACCATCACCACCATCCATTGCTAACATTTTTCCATCACCAAAAACAGAAACTCTACCTACTAAGCATTACCTCCCTATTTGCTAGCCCTCACCTTGGCCCCTGGTAATCTGCATTTCTGACCCTATGAATTTTCTTATTCTAATTATTTTATATCAATGAGATTATACAATATTTGTCCTTTATTTGTTTCTGACTTATTTCACACGACATTACATCTTCAAGGTTCATCCATGTTGTAGCATGTGTCAGAACTTCATTCCTAAGTTTTCTTCAAGGAGTTTTATAGTTTTGGTTCTTATATTTAGGTTTTTGGATCCATTTTGAATTAATTTTTATATATGGTGTGAGGTAGAGGTCCTCTTTCATTGTTTTGCATATGAATATCCAGTTCTCCCAGCACCATTTGTTGAAGAGACTATTCTTTCCCCATTGAGTGCATTTGGCACCCTTGTCAAAAAATCAATTTGCCATAGATGTGAGGGTTTATTTCTGACTCTCAATTCAATTCTATATGTCATGTCTGTCCTTGTATCTATATGTCATGTCTGTCCTTGTATCAGTATCATGTTTTTTTGTGTGGTTTTTTTTTTGGTATTGGGGCTGGGGATGGTACCCAGGACCTCATATGCGGGAAGGTGGTGCTCAACCACTGAGCCACATCAGCTCCCTTGAGTTGGTGTTTTCATTTGCTTGCTTGTTTGTTTTTTTTATTTTAGGAGGCACTGGGAACCGAACCTGGGACCTCCCATGTGGGAATCAAGTGCTCAACTGCTTGAGCCACATCCTCTCCCATGCTCTTTTGGTAAGTGTGGCTTTGTAATAAGTTTTAAAATCAAAAAGTGTGAATCATTCTTTCTTCTTTTTCAAGGTAGTTTTGAATATTTTGGGGCCCTTATCCTTCCATATATATTTGAGGGCTGACTTTTGCATTTGTGCAAAGAAGGCTGTTTATTTAGTTTCCAATCCATGAACATGAAATATCCTTCTATTTAGAGTTCTTCTTTGATTTCTTTTAGCAATGTTTTGTAGTTTTCCATGTATAAGTCCTTTACATCCTTGATTGTATTTATTCCTAGATATGTGATTCTTTTAGTGGCTATTGTAATTGAAATTTTTCCTTGATTTCCTCTTAACATCGCTCAACTAGTAAATAGAAACACTACTGATTTTTGTGTGTTGATGTTATACTGTCACTTTGTTGAATTCGTTTATTAGCTCTAGTAGCTTTGTTGTGGATTTTTCAGTATTTTCTATATGTATAGGATCATGTCATCTGCAAATAGGGAAAGTTTTACTTCTTCCTTTCCAATTTGGATGCCTTTCTTTTTTTTTTTTTTTCTTGCCTAAATTCTTTGGCTAGAACTACCAGTAAAATGTTGAATAACAATCATGACAGTGGGCATCCTTGTATTGTTCCTAATCTTAGAGGGAAAACTTTCAGTCTTTCACCACCAAATATGATGTTAGTTGTGGGTTTTTAATATATGTCCTTATCATGTTAAAAGCATTTCCTTCTATTCTTACTTTACTGAGTGTTTTTATCAAGAAGGGGTACTAGATTTTGTCAAATGTTTTTTCTGAGTCAACTGAGATGATCGTGTGGTTTTCTTTCCTTCATTCTGTTAACGTGATATATTATATTAATTGATTTTCTTATGTTGAAACATCCTTGCATACTATGATAAATCCCACTTATGGTCTATAATTCATTTAATGTGCTATTGGATTCAGTCTGCTTGCGTCTTGTTGAGGATTTCTGCATCTATATTCACAAGGGATACTGGTCTGTAATTTTCTTTTCTTGTGGTATCTTTAGTTGGCTTTGGTATAAGGGTGACGTTAGCCTCATTGAATGAGTTAGGAAGTGTTTCCACCTCTTCACTCCTGGAAGTTTTGGCATGTTCTGTTTTCATTTACCTTGAGATATTTTCTAATTTCCCTTGTGATTTCTTCTTTGCATTTCTCCTTTCAAATCCATCAATAATTGCTTCATATATTTTGGGGCTATGCCCTTAAATGCATATATATTTACCACTGTTATGCCTTCTTGTTGAGTTGACCCTTTTATCAGCATATAATGACCTTTTTTGTCCCTTGTAACAGTTTCTGACTTAAAGTCTAATTTATCTGATATTAGCGTAGCTATCCCAGCTCTGTTTTGGTTACTATCTGCATGGTATGTTTTTTCTATCCTTTCATTTTCAACCTACTTGTGTCATTGAATTTAAGGTGAGTCCCCTGTTAACAGCATACAGTTGGGTCATGCCTTTTTTTATCCATTCTGTCAATCTCTGCCTTTTGAATATAGAGTTTAATCCTTTTACATTTATAATAGTTACTGTTAACACAGGACTTTCTTTTGCTATTTGGTCTTTGAAAGTCTTATATATATTTTGTCCCTCAATTCTTCCATTAATGCCTACTTTCCTATTTTTTTATATTTTTGATTTGTACCATTCTGAGCCTCTTCTCATTTCCTTTTGTATATATTTTCATATATTTTCTTTGTGGTTATCATGAGGCTTAAATATAATATCCTAAATATGTAACAATCATGTTTGATTTGATACCAACTTAACTTCAATAGCATACACATACACAGTTTCTACACCCATCCTTCTGCCACCTTTTTGTTGTACTTGTAACAAATTATATCTTTTTTCCATTGTATGTTCAAAACCATAGATTTATCATTAGTTTTTATGCATTTGCATTTTAGAACCTGTAAGAAGTAAAAATTGTTGTTACATACCAAAAAATATAATAAAATAGTACTAGAATTTATAATTACCCAAATGTTTAGCTTCACCTGAGGTGTTTATTTCTTTATGCCACTTCATTCCACTGTCTAGTGTCCTTTCCTTTCAGTCTGAAGAACTCTTCTAGCATTGATTGTAAGGCAGGCCTAGTGGTGATGAACTCCCTCAGGTTTTGAAAGATGGTCTTAGCAGACAGAAACTTCTTGGTTAGCAATTGTTTTCTTTCAGCATTTTAAATCTTTCATCCCATAGGATTCTTGCTTCCATGGTTTAAGATGAGAAATTGGCACTTAATCTAACTGGGACTTCCTTATACAAAAACATGCTGCTTTTCTCTTGCAGTTTTCAGAATTCTCTCCTTGTCCTTGGCATGTGAAAATTTGACTACTATGCATGGTTCTCTTCAAGTTTATCCTGTTTGTGATTTGCCGGGCTTCTTGAATGTGCAGATTTATATCTTTTGTTAAATTTGGGAAATCTTCTGCCATTATTTCTTTGAATATTCCTTCTGTCCCTTCACTCCTTCTTCACCATAAGGCTTATACTGGTACACTTAATGGTGACCTACAGGTCACCATTTTTCTCTTTTAGCTCCTCAGCCTGAATCATTTCAATCATCTGGCCTTCAAATTCACTGATTCTGTCTTCAGTCCACACGCTTGGCCTCACCATGTACTGAGGCAGTCTCAACTCTAATAATTCTCTTTGGTTCTTTTGAAAAATTCTATATATTTATTTGGGGTTCTCATATTGTTCATTAATTATTTCCTCATATCTTTTAGTTATTTCTCTGTGCTTTCCTTTTATCTCCTCAGTCATACTGAGGATTTTTTCTTTTTTTTTAAGTCTTTGTCCATTATATTCAAAGTCTGGTCATCTCTATTAATTGTTTCTGGATTTTTATCTTGTTCCTCTGGATGGGCCATCATTTCTTGTTTCTTTGTTTGCCTTGTAATCCTTTTCTAAAGTGTTAACTCTGGTAATTAGTACCTGATCTGTCTGTTGCTTAAGTTTGTATCCAGTTCTTGATATGACAGACATTTTCTGGGTGCCAGGAGCTAACAAAAGCAAACAAGCTAACACAAAAAAACACCTTTCACAGTCTTTGCAAATTGGGCCTGCATTGACTGGTGCTCTCATTCACAGTTTAGCCCTCCCATCCAGAAGATCAGCCCCAGGTGAATGCACAGTACAAGGTCTTCTTAGTTTTTCCTGAGCTGAGCCTGCCTCTTGTTCTGGGCATGTGTTTGTTCGTGGTCATAGGAGTTCCCCTATTTACAGGAATTTGAATGTCCCCTCTGTTCCCTATGAAACAGACTTCCCTCACCTCCCAGGCATTATAGTGTATATATCAAAGCAGGTATTCCTTTGCCCAGACCACTTTGACTTAATTATTTTTATACTGCTTTAGCTTTCTGCAAGCTGCTTCTGCGTGCAGGGCAAGTTTTGGGAGGATGAGCCAGAGAAAAGTTTCCTGGTTCAGTCTTTCAGCCTGCCAACTGACAGAATGGCACTGACATACAGGTACCACAGTATGCGCATAGGGGTTACTCTGTTCCATCTTGAACAGGGCTAGGGACCCACAATGGAAGCACAGGCTAGCTCCACACCTTGGAAGGGGTGAGGGAGAGGCCAGCAAGGGTGCCACAGGCTCCTTCAACCAATTTTTAAAGCTGTGTTTTCTTGATTTGTCCCTTGCCCAGTTACTGCAACCCTTTAACTGATTTCCAGAGTTGTGAAGAAGATGTCTCTGGCAGTTTTTTTGTTGTTGTTCAAGGAATCTGTGGGAGGATTGCACACTGGAGTGTCTTATACCAGCATCTTGGTTGATTGAAAGTCAGAGGCCAGAAGACCATATTCAAGACACAATCAATGTTAAAATGCAATAAAATGAGTAAAGCATAACATGGACATAAGCAGGGCTGACAGTTATCTCTAGTATTCTGAATTCTGAATGAATGTAAGACTTGTTTTATTTGTATAATTGAGAAGAGTGGTATGCACCAGCATAAATGAACGAAGAAGCTATTAGGTCAAGCTCCCCAGGGTGACTAAATAAAGAGGATAAAAGGTTAAGATGACCTGGGTACCAGGAATTCATGATATAAAGGAACCAACCAGTTAATTCAGTTGGCTAAATACTTCTCAAATGAAGTAAAAATGTGACCCAAATGTAAACAACTTCATCAAATGCCAATGATATATAACCTAATGAGCTTTGGAATTTGATATTTAAAACAGATTCAAAGTAAACCATAAAAGAATAGAATATAGTTATTATTTCAAACAAATGAATTTCATCCAATTCGTTTAACTAAAGCAGGGTGTTGATTCCTTTGAAATTAGAACACGGTAAGTTAAATGGAAGTAGAGAATAGATAGATTTTTTTAAATACAGATATCAAGCAGCCAGCCAAGAACTGAGTAAACAAAAACTTAAATAATGATTCCTAAGGTAAAGTACCAAAGAAGCCAAATTCAAACCACCTCCAAATATCTTAGTATTTATAAATCCAAAGACAAAAATATAATTTGAAAATAAGTATAGGAAAATAATGATTTAGGACAGGCAGCACAGGGGAAAAGAATAACTATGTATATTTTTAGTCATAGGATCTCTATACATTATATAAGCTTCACTGAAATAAAACATTACTATTCCTGATTTATATACAGATTATATCATATGATTTGGCAGGTATAAGCCAAATTTCTATAAATATTTACATTATATAATTCATATATTTGAAAAGCTCTTTGCCACCTTTTGTATTTCTTGATTCTTAAAAACACAATAATAATGAATTAATAATCTCACAGTGTTAGTGGGTTCTGTGGTCAATATTTTACAGAGGAAGAAATGTACATATGAAATTGTGCTCTGATGCCCAAATCACAGACCCTTGATGCTGTTTAGCTGGTTAGTAGAGAAAAATATAAAAATATGTCTGTTTCAATTTTAAGTTTTTTGAACAAAAAATTCATTTTAGTATGAATAAATATCTTCCAATTAAAATCTAAGAGTAACACTAAAAATGGCAGAGGCTCCTTATTCAATGTTTCCAGTTTATGGTTTAAAGTGAAGACAACAAAGAACTTAAGAAAAATTAGAACACATTACAGGGAAGTTCCTCTCCCAAATGTTAATTTTGAGTGGGTTATAAAGGGATTTTTACTTTTCTATCTTTCTGTACCATTCTGTAAATGTATACACCCAATTTCATCAAAATTTGTCAGCAAAAAAGAGACCCCTCCTGACAAAACCCAAGCAAGACCCAGTTAAGATGAAGATTAACAACTATCATTAACTGTGATGATACTAGTGACACTGCAAGTATGTTGTTTTCCAGCTTCTTAAAGAAGAGGGTTTGAGTTATTTAAGGAGAAGGATGCTTGAAATAGATTTTTTACTTGGGGAGAAGTTGGAGAAAGAAGGTAATCCATGTGTCTGAGGTCTCACATGGGGCTATTTAGAATCCCATGATAGGCCACATTTTCTGTATAATTTTTACAGTTGGGGCACTCCAAAGTCAGAACAATCTGACAGTTATGGTTAGTGAAAATATTAGATGTTCACCAATAAAATACTACCTCAGCATATTTTTTTGCTTTCTGGATGTAACCACTTAATAATAGGACTTTAGAAAACTGTACTGTGTGAATCAAACACATAAAAGTACAAATATTCCTTTTATAGAAAGCAAATCTTTAGTGGTGCATTATAATCAACCATTCTGGTAAAAGACAAAATATCTAGCATTACCATACCACTGGCATTTTATGGTTTATTATACCCTAAAGTCCAAACTGGGTAAACAGAGTCAAATGATCAAAGAAGGGTTTTCTCCTCAGACTGTGAGGCAGATTCCACTGGTCTTCAGGAGCTGAGAGCAAAAATTCCTTGCGGCTTAGCGCTTAAAAGGTGTCAACTGAGAGCTTATCAAACCCAGCCTTTAGTTTTCAACTCCATGTAATTTCATCAGAGAATATCTGCCTTAGCATTATTTTCTTTCAAAAGAAAAAAAAGTGGAAACATTAAATGGTGTGAGGTAAAACGTCTGAAAGATTAATAGGTTTTTAATTCTAGAGTATTCTTTTAACTTCTAAATCACTTTTAATTCATTATGAGGATATTGGTTTTAATGGTTTTAATCCTCCAACTTAGCAATCTTACTAACTAAAACAAAGTAAAATGGATTTCAATTTGCCCAGAATACAAAAACAATCTAGTGACAGAAGGGGGAACTTGTCCTTCTGAACTTTATGGTGGGTACACTGGGTGGGGGGTCCAAGGCAGACAGAGTGAGACACTCTTATTTAGAAAATGAATGTCCTCCCAGGGTGCCAAAGCTGGTCACAGGGAAGGGAACTCTCTGTTCCTAATTCCCTGGGGCAAAGTAACTGGATGAGTGATTCTTTTTCCCACAAGAAAGATTCCAGTTTCCAAGCTACAGATGAGCCATGATATTCCCATGCGGCCATTTCTGTAGCATCCTTATCTACTCAGATTCACAAAGCAAGTCCAATTTTGTCTCCACGCTATACTGCCTTGGCTTTTCTAGGCACATTTGCTTACACTGTACAGGTCGTCCTCAGAAACTGGAACTGTCAAGCTATTAAACTTTCAAATGTGAATTTGTTGCTTAGGGGTGGATTTAATTTAATAGCTGAGAACTCAGTGCAAAACAAACATACTTACATATGACATTAGCAGAGAATTAATCATTAACACTCTCAGTGATGCTCCAAGATCCCCCAGAGTTGGACCTGAGAGTTGTTGCTGACTCTTCCCCCTCTTAGAACCTCCACATCTAGTCAACCACACTTGCTGCTGATTAATTCTTCAGTGTAGTTCTTGGATTAATTTTTTCCTTTCCATGTCTACACCCTTGCCGTCATTCAGACCCTCATAATCTCTTGCTGAATTGCTAAGACTTCCTCCCAACAGGTGTCCCTCCCACAGCCAACAGAGCATCTCACCAAAGGCCATCAGTGGCCTTGAGATGGGTCAAGGCCCTTGCAAGTCCCAGAAGGTTCTGCAGCCTGACTATGCTCGTTTCTACCCTTGCCCTTCACCTCTGCCTTGCGGGCTGTGCTCCAACTCTAAAGCTGTAGTTCTCCACACTCACACTGTCTCACACCTCTGTGCCTTTACCTGCAAAGTTTTCCTGGCGATGATTCTCCCCCTACCTGCCAGGTTGTGGGCATAGGTGCCTCTCCTTTGTGCTTTTCTTACTCTCTTATAACACTGCATTATAGTTATTTGTTCTTGTATCTCTCTCCCCACTATTCTATGAGCTCCTAAAGGATAAAAAGTGTGTTACATTCATCTCCACATACTCGACACTTAACACAATGTCAGGCACTGTTTTTTGAATGAATAGTTGAAACTTAAAACTTATTCTGAAATGTCCAGAATACTTCTGTAATAGCCATATTATATGGACCAAAAGTCTGAAAATTAAGAACGCATCTAATAGCTCTAAGGAAAAAAAGCAGCAAGACAACATAAGTACTCATTAAAAATACACTTATTACTAAAAGAGCTGACTTACAATAGTTTGTAATTTATTATATTCACACAAACTAACAATATCATGCAGTGACTCAAGCACTTCTGATGGAAAATTACAGACATTCTGAGAAATACTTTAGGTGTTCCTGTACTCAGGATACAAACTGACAAAATAATCAGTTTGTTTCCCTCTCCTCCTCCCCAATCTGCGGAAGTATTCCTACTAACAACAGAGATAAAATGGCCTGCAGCAGACAGTTTCTATGACAAGAAAAGTTGCTGCAGGCAAAACAGCAAAACAACAAATAAAAATGAGAGAATCCACATAAGACAAAGAAAGGGAGTCCTTAAAAAAAACACACAAAAAAACACAGAATTTATAAAAACTGGATACAGTTTGCGTAAGAAGTTGATCAGAATCTATCAAAATAAAATCCTGAGAAGATAATGGCTCCCAGCTGAGTAAAGTGTAAAGGAATGTTGCCTATGCACAAAATGCCATGGGGAGCCCTGACTGTCTTGTCCTAAACAAACACTAAACGCCAAACTGGTTTTCTGTAGAGCAGAATGAATGAAGTTAATCCACATGTGAAGAGCCAGCAAAGAAAGAAAAGTAACATTTATTCAGAGGATAGATAGATAGATAGATAGATAGATAGATAGATAGATAGATAGATAGATTTTTTTTATTTTTTTCTGCCCCAATTTTGATTCAACCTCTGCAGCTCCAACACCACACACTCTAATGAGGGCAAGGCAGATGGTTTAAAGTTAGGGCTAGAAATTGCCTTTATTGCTTCCTGTCTGCCTTTGCAGCTTATTTAGATTTTATCAAAATTTGTTTTTTTTAAATATTTAACTAAAACTAAATAAATCAAGGAAGTTAATTATAGAAAATCTAGAAGCTAAATATAAGTCAGTCCTCATTTATACTTGTAGAGACCAAAAAGCATTTTGGTGTTAAAGAGTGTTTTTGCTTTGTTTTTTAAGGTGCAGTACTTTTAGGTATTATGTAATAATCCTTACTGACAGTATAGTTTTTAGCTTTGTCAGGGTCTCTGTTAGAATTATAATTCCAGACTGAGCAAAGAATTTTATCAAAACTCTATTATCATATTAAAACACTCGATCACGTGTTCCCTCAAGATTCCCAACTTTCTATTTCTGAGACAAGAACAGATTTAAAGAGAGATTTTCAAAGTAGAGCTGGTAAAGGGAATATTTGTGAAAAGCACTGCCAAAAAGACAATTCACTTGGTAGACACAGAAAAGGCAAAAGTTACCACATATACTGGAGCATATTCATCTCTGAATAAACCCTGCAAATCAATATGGTCCTTTTGGTCTAAACTAAGGACAGTATGGCCTAAAAGAAATCTCTAAGGTCAACCAGCAATTAACTGAAAGGTTTTGATTGAAAATGCTATTGACTGCTCTCATATTAGGCAGCTTCCCGGTTATTATACTTTGTGGACTAAGTAGGTGCCAAGACATTAAACTGTCAATAATCTATTAATACTCAACTGTTACGCTCACTCTCCCTGAACCTGCAGGCAAATGTATTCAAGCCAAATACTTGCTTAGAACTAATGCAAATTCCCCAACCCTGATATGGAAATCATATCTTTATTACCTCCTAGCTCAAATGCCTAGTAGTGTTGACAGAGTATAAGAAAAATATGCAGATATGTGCTTATTCAGATGAGCTAACCTAACATTTGTTTTTAAAGGGTTTCCTGAAGGGATGGGGAATGTGTCCTGGAATCTGACTTTTCTTTCTTAAGTCACATTTAACAGTTTCTAAATTGAATGTAATAAATATTTTACAAAGAGAAATAAGAAGTTATTTCAAGTGAGGCATATAGGTCCCTGCCACTCAGAGTCTGGAAAGTAGTTATACATTGGGAAAAAAAAAACAAAAAACTTTTAATGAATTTAATAGAGAAAAGCACTTTAATTAAATGCTGTCAAAGTGGATTGTATTAATGACTGTACACAGAGGAATTTAAAGCAAGCCAAGTTTATTTAGCAAATAGAAACTGAGCTTTTGAAGCCTCAAGTATTTATGTTTCTGCGGTTATAGTACATCTAGAATATGATGGTGCCAAATGAAAACCTTGAGTTATTAGGTATGATTTTATTTATTGTGTATTATTAAAGTTTCAAAGGCCTCAGGGGGATTAATTTCATTTTCAAAATGAAATACTGCATTTGATCAGAAAGGGTTAAGAAAAGAGTATATTGTCCCCCAATCTCTTTCTATGCCCTGGAAATTAATAGTGTGATCCAAGTGAATGGCTCATGGGGAGCACCTTTTCCATGTTCATTTTCGCATAGTTCATTTTGCATAGTAATGTCAAGGAAATTGATGAAAGTATTTCTTCCATGACTTTTTCTCCTGTTTTTTGTTTTTTCCCCAGTGATTTGCCACTAAACATAATTCATTCTAATACACATAGCAATAAGCTGAAAAATGACCAAAACTCCTAAAAATCTCCATGAAAACTTGGTTGCCATAACTTTCTTAATCAAAAACATAAGCAGCACAAACTTCTAAAAAGGAAAAGGTATCAAATGTTTGATTTTGAGTAAATAGGAAAAAGGGATCTTCCTTAGTATCTTCTATTCAGAGTGACCACAGAACAAACCTATTATTAATGCTAATTTTAAAAAATAAACAAAGAAAATATGAGCCTTAAAAGCATGAAAGTTGTAAAAGATTGAAAAACTGGTCTGGCTGGAAAATACTATGTGTGTGTCAAAATGATTTTCTCTACCATTTGTAAAAATGTAATTAACCATGATATGCTATTATCCATGATATGTTACAAGAGTGAGGGATTTCAAGTAAATCCATTGGAAGCTAAGGATTTGCCTTTCGTCTTCAGTCCCTGACACCACCATGTCTATGAGATCACAAACCACTGCCATAATTTACCACATCCTTCTTGCAGTTATATATACACCCTTTTGGTCTGTCTTTAGATTTTAATTCAAAACATTAGGATA
>JAQZBX010073167.1:0-14963 GCA_029593785.1 Cabassous unicinctus | reverse complement strand
GTATATAACACATTTTTCTTATCCATTTTTCAGTTGATGAACATTTGAGTTGCTTCCAACTTTTAGCAATACTGAATAATGATGCTATGAACGTTTGTGTCCCTGCTTTCAATTCTTCTGGGTATATATCCAGCAATGGGATAGCCGGATCATATAGCAATTCTATAATTAGCTTCCTGAAGAACCACCTAACTGTCCCCCACAATGCCTGCACCATTCTACACTTCAACCAGCAGTGGATGAAGGTTCCCTTTCCTCCACATTCTCTCTGTCACTTGCAGTTCTCTGTTTTTAAATAGGTGTCAGTATAGTAGGTATAAGATGACATCTCATTGTAGTTTTGATTTGCATTTCCCTAAGAGCTAGTGATGTTGGGCATCTTTTCATGTGCTTTTTAGACATTTATATTTCCTCTTTGGAAAAGTGTCTATTCAAATCTCTTGCCCGTTTATTAAATGGGTTGTTTGTCTTCTCATGTTCAAGATAAAGGGTTTCTTTATATATTGTGGATATTAAGCCTCTATCAGATAAGTGGTTCCCAAATATTTCCTTCCATTGAGTAGGTTTCTTTTTCACTTTCTTGACAAACTCCTTTGAAGGGTAAAAGATTTTAATTTTGAGAAGGTCCCATTTATCTATTCTTTCTTTTGTTGTTTGCACTTTGGTTTTAAAGTTCAGGAAACCATTTCATATTACAAGATTTCATAGATGCTTCCCTACATTAACTTCTCAGAGTTTTGTGGTCTTGGCAGACATATTTAGGTCTTTAAACCATCTTAAGTTAATTTTTGTATAGGGTGTAAGACGGTGATCCTCTCTCATTCTTTTGGACACGGATATCAAGTTCTCCTATTACCATTTGTTAAAGAGCTCATTCTGTCCCAGTTGAGTGGCTTGGCGGCCTTGTCAAATATCAGTTGACTATATATGCAAAGATCTATATCAGACCTCTCAGTTTGGTTCCATTGGTCAGTATGGCTACTCTTTAGCCAATACAATGCAGTTTGGATGACTGTTGCTTTGAAGCATGCTCTAAAGTCAGGTTGCATAATTCCTCCAATTTCTTTTTTAATATCAATATCTTTTTGACTATTTGGGGCCCCTTGCCCTTCCAATAATTTTCCTAGTTGTCTTTTCCAAATCAGTGAAACATACTGTTGTAATTTTTATGTGGATTGTATTGAATCTGTAAATCAATTTGGGTAGGACAGACATTTAATTATGTTTAGTTTTCCAATCCACGAATATTGAATATTCTTCCATTTAAGTAGTTCTTGTGTGATTTCCTTTATCATGTTGTTCAGTTCTCTGCATACAAATCTTTTACCTCTTTAGTTAATTTTTTCCTAGATATTTGGTTCTTTCAGTTATTACTGAAAATTGAATTTTTTTCTTTATTTCCTCCTCAGATTGCTCATTATTAGTGTACAGAAATGCTGCTGATTTTCTGAAGTAGATCTTTATCTTGCAACTTACTGAACTAATATATCAGCTGTAGAAGCTTTGTTGTAGATTTTTTGGGCCTTTCTACATTTAGGATAATGTCATCTGCAAATAAGAAAATTTTAATTCCTCCTTTCCAATTGGTATGAATTTTAGTGCCTGAGCTGTACTTCTAATAAATATTAAATAAGATGAGTGACAGTGGGCATCCTTGTCTTATTCCTGATCTTAAAGGGAATTACTTTAGGCTTTTACCATTGAATATGATGTTAGATGTGGGTTTTTAATATATACCCTTTATCATGTTGAGGAAGGTTCCTCCTACTCATATTTTTTAAAGTGTTTTTTTTTTATTAAGAAAGTACATATTTTGTCAAATGTTTTTCTGCATTGGTAAAGATGACCATGTGATTTTTTTCTTTTGATCTGCTAATGTGGTGTATTACAATAATTGATTTTCTTATGTTGAACAATACTTGAATATTTTTATTTTATTTTTATTTTTATTTTTATTTGTTGTTGGGGAGGATTTGGATTGCAGAAGTCTTGCATCTATGGCCTTAGATGAACACTGGTACATCACTGGTACCGGGGGAGGATGTGTGGTGAGAGATGCACCTGGGGTATGTCTCTATGGAATATGAATATGTTAATGTGGTCATATTTTATTGTCTTGGTGGGTGAAGACCAACACAATAACTGATGGAATAATGAATGGTTGTACTTATGAACCATGATCTTGTGAAATTGAAACTTAACCTAGTAATATAGATTGCCTAAGAGTTACCTCCTGATAGCTTCCTTGTTGCTCAAATACGGCTTCTCTCAAAGCCAAACTAGGCATAAAAACTCACTACCTTCTCTCTGACATGGCACATGACTCCCAGGGAAGAGGGATTATTACCAAGTGCCAATTAGTGATATATTTGGTGAAGGACCTAGACCAAAAGGGCAAAATATTAAATACATAAATTTTTATGGCTAAGAGATTTAGGTATATCTCAGGAGGATCTCTCTGACTGCCACAGTAAACTGTACCTTAAGCAGGGGTCCTGAGGGCTCTAGAGAAATCAAGGCAATATAGGAAGGACAGACAACCCCAGGAAACCGGCACCCTGTCGGTAGGTCTTACATTAGAATATATGATACCTTCTCTTCTGAATGTATCAGATTTGGAATGATTTATAATTTTCCCCCATATGATTTTTCTGCCAATTTTATTTAAAGCTAATATTAGCACTCTACCCATTAAATCTGTGTCCCTGAGGGTTAAAAATCTTCCAGCTGTTCTTATGGCAGTTGAGCCCGAAATCTCAGGTTTGTAGCCAACACCTACTATCCATTTCATCGGATTCACTCAGGACTGCTAACGAAACAATGATGATGGACAGTACTCATCCCAAAAAACAGAGTACCCACAACTGTAAACAAGATAGTTCTATCATCTGCCCCATGGGATCAAAGTCCACTCTCTATCAGATGTACAGTGGGCATCACCATCCCCAAATCCTCAAGACTGAGGAATGAACTTACATAAGGTGGGAAATCTATTATGGACTAAAATAAACTTATTATTGTTCTAATAATGGAAAAATTTGTAACATTGATATAAAGACAAAGATCACCAGAGACTCTCAGAAGAGGGAGAGGGAAGAAAAGGTGAAACATGGTACATTTTTAGGGCATTGGAAATGTTCCGCATAATATTGCAATGAGGGATACAAGTCATTATATATTTTGTCGAAACCTATAACATTGTGCAGTGCAACTTGTAAACCATAATGTAAACTAAAGACCATGATTAGTAACAATGCTTCAATATGTGTTCATTAATTGTACCAAATGAACCACACTAATAAAAGATGTTTTTAGTAGGGAAAGTGGGGGAAAGTAGTGGTTGGGCATATGTTAATCCCCATTATTTTCTGTGTTATATTTATGCACACTAAAGCTTCATTAAAAATAAAGAAAAAAATTTCCATCCAAAAAAACCCAATGTGGCCTTATAACTAACTAAATAAACAAACAAATATACATGAACACTTTGGTCCATGTCACATCAACTCTTTAGAAATAAAAAAAATTAAATATATTTAAATTATAAACAGTAATCAGTCAATAATAACTCAACTAATTACTCATCCATGCTTTGTAATATCAGAGTATCATGGAAGTACATTGTTAATGTCTGGAAGAAAACATGACTTTTTAGAATTGAATACTATTCAAAGTCAGCAGTGTCAAAAAATTTTGTCAGAGAAACACAATCATTCTATATTAAGAAAAAGCAAATCCAGTGAGGGAAATGGGCTGCAGAAATGCAGAAATGGTCCTTTATGCATCCCTAGATGATCTGATGCATACGTCAAGTGTGAATCTACCTTACAGGCCCTCAGGTAAACCATGAACAAGTTCACACCTTTTTTCTATAAGAGTGCCTGAATTCCTGGGATTATAATCTGATACTTGGATACATAATTACAACTGACACCCTCCAACCTAAGCATGGGAAGAATATTTATAAAGGAATGTGTTGTAGAAGTAATCATTTACCTCATTAAGATGCATTCAAGTCTTTTTCCACATTGCTGTTTTTGTGAACAGCAATGGAACTTTTAAATAGGAACTTGTAAACAGGAACTTTTGAAAGTGTTATTATTAGTTTAGGTGTGGACTCATTTGTAAATAGGATCTTCAAAAGTTATAATTAGATGAGACCAAATGAATGAGGGTGGTCCCTATTCCTTATCACTGGAATCCTTATAAGGCAGCGGAAATTTCAACACAGTAAATCAGAAGAATCCAAAACATGAAGTAGTCTCCATGTGACAGTGGCAGAGATGCAAAGCAAGGAACCGCAAGGATTGTGGCAAGCCAGCAGCAGATGCTACAGTCTCCAGAAGAAAGCATGGTCTATCAAAACTTGATTTCAGATTCTGTTGTTCAAATCTTTGAGACTAAATTCCCAGAATTTAAGCTAACCCATTGTGGGGTATTTGTCACAGCAGCCCTGAAAGACAAGGACAGTAGTAAAACTTTCAAATAATAACGTGACTGGAGGTTCCACTCCAGGAATATTGTTTCTTTTGGGAAGCACATATTCAATTTTTAAATGCTTTCTCAATTGGTGAAGTATTTAGTATGTGTTCTTTGAGAAATATCTATCAAGAAGAATTTGATAAAAATTCAGAACTGCAAAGTCCCTGACTTCTGGGTTTAGTATCTTACCAATAGATAAAACAAAGAGACAAAATTAGCACCAATGAATATACAACTATTCCTCTTCTTGGCAGAGTGGCAAAAACAAGCAGCTAAGACTACTTTTTTTACCCAGAGTAGAAATAGGGTATATAATAAAATTAGTGCTTCTCATAATAAGACATACCTCACTATAAAAATCCATTCAAAGAACAAAAAGTCACAATATTAGACTTCAAAGATATAGCAATTTAAATGAGTATATTCAATATCACAGTAGTTTTTGAATATATACCAAATAAGAATAATATAGCATTATATGGGAAATCTTACTGGATTTTTTTCAGTAATATTTTCTTTGGCATTGCGTGCATGTCTGAAATTGTGTTATTTATGGGCACTATTCCAGTAACAATCACAGTCCTAATTCAAATAATTGTACTTTTTCAGAGTAATGCTTAGAAAAGAGATTGCTTCTTATGAAAGGCATCCACCCCATATATCAGAGGTTCATCTGGTTCCAAGAACAATAGATGTTTAAACCTAATGTTTAGGCACTGAATATTTGCAGGAGGTAGAACTAGTGCTTGGTGACAATAGGCAAGTAAGTAAACAAAGAGTATCAGAGGAAGAATAGTCCAGGTAGACAAGCAATTTAAAGTGATTATTTCAATAACTGCACAAACATACCAGTTAGATTATTAAAAATTTATGGGGGAAAAGAATGTATGTTTTTGGTATATTTTCCAATATTCCTCATATTCCAAAGAGTATTTTTATACATTAAGTATATCATTAAGAGAGTATTTATTGTGTTAAAAAGGAATTAACAGGGAATAATGAGGAGAAATAAACACATAGAGGCCAGCAGAAAAGAAGCATTTAGGAATTACAATAAAAAAGAGAGGAAAAATATGTGAGGGGTTATGATAAGTTTTATGATCTTTTTATGAATAGTGTTCGGTCAAATGTATACCTTCCACAAGAAGTCTTCTAATATTTTGGGAAAAAAATGATAAACTTTGGTAAATCTGTTTTATTATAATTGTGACAGCAAAAAAAAGTGATTATAAGTAGAAGAACAATGAATGGTGACTAAAGGAAAATCATTGCAGAGCAGGACAATGAAAGAGATAATTTAAAATTGTTAGACATTGTGAAATAAGCACTTTTCTAAGTTATATCTATAGTAACTAGTTAACTTTTTCAGCAATAGTATGGAGTATACTACTATTATTTCCATAATAGATATGGCATAAAGAATTCACAGAGAAATCAAGCAGAATTTGGGGAAAGAAATTAGTACAATTAGGCTGATATTTTGGAATTGGTGACATGGATGCCAGCATATTGGGGTGTGTTTTAATGAGATTTAAGTGTTGGAGAATATAAAACAATGTTGATTGTGTCATACAAAACTGTGCATATTGTGTACAACCATGCGTTATAGTCTAAGTAATGATTTAACTTTAGACAAAATTACATGAGGGAGAGAGGGGAAAGACTGAATAAAAAGTTGCTAAAAGAGAAAAACAAATTTTTAAAATTCCTATAATGCTAGAATTCATACCATAAGCAAAAGTATGAAGAGTTATATAGTGAAAAACAAACTCTTTGTCATATATTTGCCTTTAGTAGTTACCAAACTATAAGGAAAAACATTAAAGCGTTGAAGAAGTTTAAGATTTTGTTTTAAGGTTCCCCTGCAGTTAGCAGTGTCAGATAACTATACGGATAATTATCATCCAATGTGCACATAAATAAAATAAAATTTGGGAATAAAAAGTAGTAAGAAAGAAGAATTCCTAAAATGTTGGAGTGAGATATGTGTAAAGTAATCTGATTTTTTTTTCAAAAATATGACATGATATTTCCAAAACACACAACTGAGGAAGCCGTGCTTCTAGTGTAATGATACTGCTTATAACCACAGTAATAAATCTCACATGCACATGGGATTGTTGGTTGAATTTGTAGAGCCATTAATTGTTGCAAAGTGATGTTAACACCTCTCTCTTCAAATGAAATATCTCAGAAATATAAATGCATTTTGACTAGAAGAACAGATTTATAAATGCAGTTTATAAATGCAGTATGACTAGAAGAATGGATGAGTAACCACACAATAACAACATTTATCCTACTGGGACTGACTGACAACCCACAACTGAAGGTTTTCAGTTTCATTTTTCTATTTCCCACCTACATATTTAGTTTAACTAGGAATATGACAGTCATGGTTTTCACCTTCTTGGATTCAAACCTTAAAACTGTCACATTCTTTTTGCAACAAAAATTCTCCTTCTTAGAAATCTTACTTACATCTGCTTGTAATCCAGGATATTTGTACAATATATCAAGAGGTGACAAGACAAACACATATGATGATTGTTTCAGCCAATTTTTTTACAGACTTCTTTGTTGTTACAGAATTTTTCCTCCTGAACACCATATCTTATGACCCATATGAAGCCACCTGCAAACCGCTATGTTATGTGACCATCAGGAACAATAGGGTCTATTGAAGACTTGACCTTTGTTGCTGGGCAAGTGGCTTGTTGATTTATTCCCACCACTAAGCTTAGGTCTATATCTAGAATTCTGTAACTCTGTCATTGAACATTTTTCCTGTGATATATACCCCCTCTAATGATCTTATGCTCAGATACATGGCTCATAGAGAAGACGGTCATAATCTGTGCTAGTTGACCTTTATCGTGACACTTGTGTGTGTACGTCTATACTACATATGGATCTTCCAGACAATTCTACAATTCTACAATTCCCTTCTGCCTAACAAAGAAAAAGGCATTTTCTACCTGTTCTTCCCATATGACTGTGTTCTCCATCAACTATGGCAGCTGTATCTTCATCTATGTCAAACCTTCATCAAAGGAATCAGTGGCTGTTAATAAGTGTGTGACAGTGTTAACCAGTTCCATTGCTCCTATGGTGAACCCCTTCATTTACACCCTGAAAGACAAGGAAGTAAAACAAACTTTAAATGACTCAATCAAAAAAATTGTATTATTCTCAAAGAAAAATACAGATGTGGAAGAGTAAAAATTTCATGAAAATTCATTACTCCTTAATATCTTTAACCTCTTATTCCCTCCTTCCAATCAGAAGTACATTTCTCAGTAAAAGATTATAATACAATTTCAGGAATCAAAAACTGACTTCACATCTAACCAAACCTTTAAAAAATGAAATAAAGAAAAATAAAATAAACAGAATTAATCAGTTCATCTTTGTATTAGTCAGCCAAAGGGGTGCTGATGAAAAATAACAAAAATCTGTTGGCTTTTATAAAGGGTATTTATATGAGGTAGAAGTTTACAGTTACAAGGCCATAAAACATACGTTACTTCCCTCAACAAACTTGGTGAGGGTTCCGGCTTCCTGGTTTCCTCTCTTCCTAGGACTTGTTCTCTCCACAACATTGTAACCAGGGATGCTTCAATCCAAAATATTCAAAACTTTATTCAAAAATCTATATAACTTTATTATGTTTTCCTCAAAAATATATATCATTTTGACCCAGAAAATACATTCTGGAAATTATTCCAGTGACTCTGAATCAGATTACCTTTCTCAGAATATTTTTTTGATTGGGAAAAATACAGGTAAAATCTAAATAAAATTTAGGCATCAGTTAAACATTGAAAGATATTGAAGAGCAATATTTAATACTAGTGGAAAATAGAAGCAGGGATTTATAACAATAGTAAATTAATTAAAATGTGATAAAACATTAATGATGAAACCAATTAATTGCAGTAAATAATGATATATAATTACACGTAAAGTAATTTGCAACAGGTTTAGAAGTGAAAGAGTATTTGACAAATTTTTATCTAATTATACAAATCATATTGCTATTGTTCAAAATTCTTTCTCCAAGGACACTATGTCCAAAGATTTGTTAGCATGTTATTTTTTCCCAAATTTCATTACACAGAAGATTAATTAGTGAATTCATATATATGCCACCAAGGACTTTTTTTCACATAATTGCATTTTTATCATATAAAGCAAATGTCAAGCTATATTTTTTCAAATCATTCCCTTCCCTGAGAAGTCAGAAGATCAGTGCACATAAAATGGGAGAGGTATCCTGACATTACACCATCTTCATATATATATATATATATTTTTTTTTTTTTTGCTTATTTTTAACAGGTTTTTACTATTACAACAAATAAGTCTGTGTAACTGGTTGAAGATGGATATTTCTGAGAGCTCTATGCATGCCAGAGTTTTCATGAATGTGGTTTTGGATTCACAAGCAAAAGTGACCAGATAGTTATATGAAAATCTTTATCCTAACTATAATTTTTGCTTTAAAAATCACAAGATTTGATGTGTTTCAGCAGCAAATATGATTGACAGTCAAAATTGTAAGTGATATATTTGTCATTTTAATTATATTGACCTGAGAGTTTAGTCATAAACTTTGAAAATCTGGGAAAGAAAACAAAATTTAAGTATCTCTAACAAAATTTAAAATGAGAGTGATAATTTCTGTACTTGGTAAAAGATCTATTTATTTTACTTATTAAAATGTAGTTTCTTTGGACTTATAAATCTTTTTCTCTGGGAAATTTTTGTGCAAAAGAATAGATTAGCATTTAAGTGAAATAAAATGTGATAGATATACAGAATGTGATAGATATACAGAATTATGTTATCTATATTAGCAACCACACAGTTAAAAAGATATGCATATAATTATATGAGCATACTTCTCCACCTCCCAAAACAATGGCACTAAAGACTCATAACCCCATTTAAGATCACTGTCTTACTTTCAAATATATATTTTGAAAGTAGAATAAACAGAAACCAATTAGTCACATTTCCCTGAGTCATCCTTTAAATCTTGTCGGGTTATAACTTGTGATATATTGGAAATAAAAACATAAATGTTTTTAGAGCATTGAATAAAGCCCAAAGTTGGTAGGGGTAAGAAAATTTACTCAGTGATGCACGTGTTGCCTGAGAGATTAGAAGGAGGTTTGCCTGAAGGTAGATAAGCAGCTAAAATATTTGTTCTACATCTCAGTTTGATCTAATACACTTATTGTTTTGTCCCCAAATTTCCTGAGAGTATTACTTCTGTCAGGCCAACCATGAATGTAGATCAGTTCTTCCTTCTGTTTTAGACTGGAACCCTGAGAACACCTTAACTGTAGTCGAACTCACATAATAAAACTGACTCTATCCCAACATAAGTAATAGAACATATCATTTTACACAGTAAAATGTGTCTATTTATAAGTGAAATGGAGTCTCCATGGAAAACTTTTCATGATTCACTGATGTAGGAAAATTTCAAGACCAGAGACATTAATTTTTAAATGAAAATATATGAGTCCCTAGTAGTGTAACTAATAGTCAATGGCTGAAAACAATCTGTGGAAGAGCTATTAACACAAACACAGAATCACAGAATACATGCCTTCTGATTTTAACATCTCAAAGATAGATGTTCTGTGATATAAAGTACCATCTACAAAACTAAAATATTTTATTGGAAAATCAGGTAAAGAGAAGGTAGTTTATCATTTATTAGTTGTGAAGAAGCTGATAAAAGATATAAAAGCAGAAAAAATGATTCTTTTTATAAACAAAAGCAAAAAGAAAGTTTAACAATGGATTCAAAGATATAAAGAAATTTAACTGGACAAAGCAGACATCAACATAATATGAAGTAAAGTCCAAATCAAAAGCCAAATACTTTTATAGATGCACATGTGATGCATAAGTTAATTTGAAAACATTTCCTGCACATTGGCTATTTATTTGGATTGTATTAGCTTTTGTGGATATTATGGTAAATACATATACACATACATTCCAAGACTTCAAAAATTTTTAGCCTTTTGTGAGTGCTCATGTAGTAGCAAGTTTTGTTTTTTATGGGAATTCAGTGATAGGGATTAAAGATAAAACTAACAGATGCTTATGAGGAGATTATCCAGAGGGCTTGAAGTAGAAGTTGAAAAATCAGTGGATGAATAGAGGTTACCCTGGTGTATCTACGTATATGCTTTATTAATGGTCAATACTGAAAGCATAGATTTTCTCAACGTTGTTTTCTTGAGTATCCATAGTATTTGGCCTTTCCAATATGTTTCAAGAATGCTTTTCTCAAGTACAAAAAGAGCATTAAACATAGTTGAATATTTATTTATAATATTTTAAATGATTTTTAACAACAAAAAATAGAGAATTAAATGTGTCAAATTATTGAATTAAATGATGAGTCTTTATTAAACCATAAATGAGTTTCTTGAGTTTAATCCTTGTATGGTGGGCAAATTGAAATTTATTAATAGATTCTTATACATCGATCTCTTTACATGTCATTGAAAATCACACAAACATCCCTGAAAAGATTTTCTTTTCCTTATTTTCATTTCATAAATGAAAAGTATAACTATCTGTATTATATATAAGATATATTGTTACCTTCTGTAATAGAGCTTAATAAGAGCTTAAAATAATCAGCTCTTCTTAGTCTTTTAAAAGTCTCAATTGTTTTGGTGATTCTTCTATTTGAAAATTCAATAGATTACTCCTCCTTTAATCACCTTGCTGCTTTCTACCTTGTTATTGGTACCTACCACATGGTCCAAGAGGTCTCACTACTGAGCATATTCCAATCAGAAAGAAGAAAGCAAACAAAATAGGTGAATGCCTTTTCTTAGTAGTTTATAGCAAAGATTTGCAGATCATTTCCCCTCCCTTTTAATTGACCAGTACATAGTCAGTTGTTCAGCTTCATGAGAATTTTTTAGATGCATTATTTTAAAAATACCTATATATTCCAAGTTAAAAAATAAAGACTTCAAGAGAATTTCATAAATGCACTATTTAACAAATACCAATGCATTCCAAGTTAAAAAATAATGATTCTTGGTTTATGAAAGATAAATGAACAACAGACATTTTCAGACAGCTCGATCCTGCCAGACAATCTTTATAACAGTTGAATATGAAGGAAAGCTCTTATATATATTTTTTACACTCAATCCACTTTCCTGTCTTTTCCCTCTATTTGTTCATTCTCATAAAAATGAACTATGGCAAGTGGGATTTGTACCAGATATACAAAGCTGATTATACACTTGAAAATCAATTAATGTAATACATCACATCTACATACTGAAGAAAAAGCACATCATGTTCATAGATGCAAAAAAAAAAGCATTTGACAAAAAGCAATATCCATTCTTGATTAAAGAGAATACCCCAGCAATACAGGAATAGAGAATAATTTTCACAAATTAAAAGAATATTTACAGAGGTTTCTGGAAAATGCCATCATTGTAGGTAGTCACTGCCCAGCACTTTTACAAAAATAATGGCTAAAAAGGGACAAAATCCTACCCCAGTGATCTGTTTTGGGAATCCACAGAGCAGAAGGCTTCTGAACATTAATATGGAGGGAGCTGGACAAAGAGATAAAGAGTCCAAAGGGAAACCCTGAGTTGCTCGCCCCTGTGGCTTGAAATGCTGGTGGCTAAGACATACCCTCAAGGTAAATAACCTCTGTGATCCCCTGGCTCTCACCAGCCAGCTGAGTGGGCGGGACCATTCCCTGGGATGGAGAAGGGAATGGCAAAGAGTGGAGAGTGGTTTCATTTCCACGGTTTTGGACACCTCAGGCCCCTTTGAATCTCAGGAAGGATATCAACCAGCATTGAGGTGGCCCCATGGAAAGGGGAGGGAGGAATCTACTCAGGCAAGCTGTCACACCCATCTGCCCTGGGAGTGAGGAAATTGGTCAGGGAGAGGGTGGAGACAGGGAACTAACTAGCATGGTCCCTGAAAACTATTAAAAGTCCAATTTGCCTAAGGGAAACAGGAGCAGGAAGAGCCCAATAAGTTTTCAAAAGCCTATTTAGTCTTCAGAGATGTTGTAGTGCAGTGGGGGAATTCCTGTCTTGCATGTAGAAGGTCACAGGTTCCCGTCCCAATACCTCCTAAGAAAAGGGATCCAGGTACAGTTAAGGCATGCAGCTAGCACCTTATGATAGGGAACTTATAGACTGAGATTCTACTGCTTTGTTTTGAAGTATTTTGGATTTTTTTCTTCATTTTAGTCAGGAAAACTAGATACATCACCTGCAGAGGGCATGCAGAGTGATTAACTGATGAGCACCAGCAGCCTGAGACAGTCTCTAGGGGCCTAACTGGGAAGACTGTTTTTCCTGGGTTGTTTTTTGTTGCTATTTTGTTTCTTGTTTTTTTTTTTTTTGTTCTCCCTTTCTTAGTTTTCTTTTTATTCTTTTACTTATTTTTTTCAAATTACTTTGCTTCTCTTCTTTCCTTCTTTTTTATTTTTTTTTCTTCTGATTTCTGTTGTTTTTCTTCCATTTCACCACTTCTTGCTTGGTCTTCATTTCTTATTTCTCTCTCTCCTTATTTTTTCTTTCCTTCTATAATTTTTTTCATCTTTCCACCTTTTAATTAATTCTATTCTTTTTTCTCTCTATTTTGTTTCTTGTTTCAATTTTTTTCTACTCATCTGTCTGGACTTTCCACTCATTCTAATTATTTTTTCTCTATTTTGTCTATTTTATTTTATCTATTCCACCTATTTTTATTCTTATTCCTTTGTATGTTTAATGATTTTTTACTTTTATTACTTAGTTTACTAGCTCTTGAACAGTTCTTCTCATTTCTTATTTGTATTATTTATACATATCATTCTTTTTCTCTTCTTATCTCTTTCATTTCATCTGATCCTAATACTTTTTCTCAATGAAACACAAACAACAGGGAGGATATATTATAAGAGGAATGAAGTGTTAAAGTGAAACCTTACCTCACACACAAATAAAAAAAAATAAAACCCCAGAGAAGAAAGAAAAGTTAACCAACTGAATATACTCATCACTATAAACAGATGCCTAGACACCAACAAAAAAATGACAATCTATACAAAGAAACTGGAATACATAGCCCAGTCTAATGAACAAACTAGAAAACAGGATGAAATGCAGAACATGAAGCAACTAATCAGGAATATCCAAACAAATATCATAAGCCAACTTAACGAAGTGTAGGAAGAGATTAAGGATATTAAGAGGACACTGGGAGAACATACTGAAGACTTTGTAAACATACATAAAAGTATAATGGATATGATGGTGAGGAATGGCACAATGCAAGAAATCAAAATACACTAGAAGCACATAACCGCAGATTTTAGTAGGCAGAGTAAAGAATCAGCTATGTGGAAGACAGTACATAGGAAATCAGACAGATAATAGAAAAGATAAATAAAAAGGAAAAAAAAAAAAACCCAGCAGGGACTTAGGGACTTGAATGACAACACGAAATGAGCAAACATAGGCATTATACACATCCCAGTGGGAGAAGAGAAGGGAAAGAAGGCAGAACGAGTGCATGAGGAAATATGGCTGAAAATTTCCCAACACTATCGAGGGAAATAGACGTACATTTCTAGGAAGCACAGTGAACCCCAAACAGTATAAAACCTAACAGTCCTGCCCCAATATATATACTTGTCAAATAGTCCAATGCTCAAGACAAAGAGAGAATACTGAAAGCTGCAAAAGAAGAGATCAATCAAATATGAAGGAAGCTCGATAAAATTAAGTGCTGATTTCTCACCTGAAAACATGGAGGCAAGAAGCCAGTGGTATGACATAGTTAAGGCACTAAAAGAAAAAAAGTTCCAGGCAAGAATTTTCTATGCATCAAAGATGGCATTGAAAAATGAGGGAGAGTTCAAAATATTCACAGATTAAAAAAAATTAAGAGAGTATGTCAATAATAAACTTGACCTTCAAGAAATACTAAAGGGAGTTCTGTAGGTTGAAAGGAAAAAACAGGAGAGAGAGAGGTGGAGGAGAGTGTAAGAATAAATAAGAAGAAAAAAAAGAGAAATAAAAACAACATATGGCATACATAAAACTGAAGAAAATATGGTTAATGTAATTAAGTCCTTGACAGTAATAACATGGAATGTTAATGATTTAAACTCTCAAAGCAAGAGACACAGATTGGCAGAATAGATAAAGAAACATGACCAATCTATATGATGCCTAACAAGAAACTTACCTTAAACCCAGGAATGCAAGGAGGATGAAACTGAAAGATTGGAAAACAATTTTACATGCAAACAATATTCAGAAAAGGGTGTGAATAGTTAAACTAATATAGAAGAAAATAGACTTTAAATGCAAAAATATTATAAAAAAAGAAAGAAGGACACTACATATTAATAAAAGAGGTAATCTGTCAAGAAGAAAGAACAATCAAAAACAAATATACACCAGATCAGG
>JAQZBX010073166.1:0-14958 GCA_029593785.1 Cabassous unicinctus | reverse complement strand
TTGCTTATATTTTGAGCATGTCTAATATGATAATTTAAATGAGTCTACACTGTTCTAAGAAGTAAAGGGAGAGTAAAATTATTAAAAGGATGCTAATGAGATAATAAAGTTTATCCATTCAGGACTATGAGATAGAATAGTATGAATGTGCAGAAGAAAATGCCAATTAAAAGCTTTATCATTTCAAAGGAAAGTGAAGTGACATTTTGTATGAGACTCTCAGAAAAGGGAGGAAAGAATCTTTGAGTTGGATCCATTTTTTTATTGTTTTTACTTTTAAAGAAGCTTTAGATTACATAAATGTTGCATCAGAATTATAGGGGATTCCCATATGTCCCACTCCCTCTCCCTCCCACACTGTCCCACATCAACAACATCCCTCACTACTCTGATACATTTGTCACAATTGATGAACACATATTGAAGCATTGCTATTAACCATGGATTACAGTTTACATTATAGTTTATACTCTTTCCCTCACAATCTTGTAGGTTATGACAAAATATACAATGGCTTGCATCTGCCAATGGAATGTCATGCAGGACAATTCTAATGTCTTGAAAATGCTCCCATGTTACACCTATTTTTCCCTCTCTCTCCCCTCAGAACCTCTGGTGGCTACTGCCTTTATAACAATGATAAGAGTTCTTCCAGTTCTAGAAAAAGAATAATAGGTCTATAGTAGATTAAAAAGTCTACTTTAGTTCATTATTCATTCCCAATCTTGAGGATTTGGGGATGATGATACCCACTCTGTTTCTAATTGAAGGGGGCTTAGATGTCATGGGACAGATGAATGGAAATATCTTGCTTGCAGTTCAGACACTCTCTGTTCCTTGGGATGGGCATTATTCAAGGAGAAAGCAGCACTCCTTTTGTCTCCTCTAAGACAGGGTAGTTGTCACAATTTAAGCCAGTATATAAATGCCCAGTTTTTACTTGATGAAATTCAGCAGCAAAATTCACAGTTGTCTATAACTGCTATGATTTGAGCTCCCTTAAAATGAAGGGCTTGCTCAGTGGGGCATAGTATTTTTTTTTTTTTTTATTTCAGAAGGATAAGCCAAAGGGGATTCAACATATAAAAGCAGAGAGATGTGCTTGAACTCTAATCTGAATTGAGTCATTATGGTTGTTATTATTTTGCATTGCAGAAAAGAAGACATACCTGTAGTTACTACACCACCCACTCTAATATCACCCAATGACATGCAGTCACACGGTTTCTCCCCAAACTGGAATCAACATATGGTGTTGATGCAAAGTGGCAGCTGAGAGTAGAGGGTCCAGTTACAAATATTAGGCACTAAATTGACAGGGATGTTGAGGAGATGAGGCCTTAAGTGGGTATAGTTCCTAATGATTATAAGATAATGTGTAACAATAGCCTAACATATAATTAGAGGAATCATTTATATCTATGGCTTGATCTGAGGAAGCATAATGAAAACTCCTTAAAGCAAAACTATGTCACAAATAGTTTGTGGAACTATTCCAGTGACCCCTCTGAATTCTCTTAGACCAAACATTCCAGTGACCCCTCTGAATTCTCCAAGTCTCATTTAAATTAACATTCAGTGATGACATCTTGAAATATTTAGTTCATTCAAATTGGGAGAACTAAATAAGCTACCATGAAACTTGAAGGGTTGGGAGAATGCATGAAGTTCTGGCTGTTTATTGTTTGTTTTTTGTCAACAGACAAGTGATTGAAAGACACAAGGAAAAGTCAAGTCTGGGGATTCCTCAAACCCTCCCAGTTTGAAGATGGAGAAATTACTTGAGAATTCTTTTCCCCACCTTTCAAATCAAACAGATCTTCCTTTGCCTCCAGTAGCTTCTTTTATTGCTTTATCTTGTCTTATCTCTACCTCTTCGTGAGAATTATGTAGCTATTTTGGGCCATCAAGTGATTTTATATCATGGTAGAAATAACTTGGAATTATAGAGATAGTGAAATTAAAACTCACTCATTACACAAATGGGGAAACAGAAGCCCAATGATGTTAAATGATTCAATGAAGATTATAGCCTGGTTAAACAGGTTTGTATAATTTTGGATTATATAATTTTGGTTCTTTTTACTATGGTATACCACCTAATCTCCTGCCTATGAAATTCTTGGGTTCAAATAAAGAACATAATCTGATGTACACAAAGATCTGAGTTTCATAAATAGTTTCATAAATAGAATGCACTATAACTACACAAACTAAGAAAACAAAGAATACCTAAATAAATGGAAACCATTCCATGTTCATGGATTGGAAATAAATATCATTAAGATGTCTATTCTATCCATATTTATTTACATATCCAACACAATCCCAATAAAACTTCCAACAGCATGTTTTACAAAACTGGAAAAGCCAATTATCTAATTTATTTGGAAAGGTAAGTGGCCCAGAGAAGCCAAAAATATCTTTAAATTGAAAAACAAATGGGAGGAATCATCCTACCTGACTTTAAAGTATACTAAAAAGCTACAGTGGTGAAAAATGCATGGTATTGGCACAAGGATAGACAACATTGACAAATGGAACAAAATTGAGAGTTCAGATATGGACTCATGCATATATGGCCAACTCATATTTGACAAGGCCACCAAGCCCACTCAATTGGGACAGAATAGTCTCTTCAGAAAATGATGTTAAGAGAACTAGATATCCATATCCAAAAGAATGAAAGAGTTTCACCAAATCACACCTTATACAAACATTAGCTCAATATGGACCAAGATCTAAAATTGAGAGCCAAGACCATAAAGCTCCTAGAATATAATATAGGGAAGCATCTACAAGATCTTGTAGTAGGAAATGGTTTCATTAACTTTACACCCAAAGCACAAGCATTGAAAAATAAAATAGATAAAGGGGACCTCCTCAAAATTAAAAACTTTTGTGCTTCAAAGGAATTTGTCAAGAAAATGAAAACACAATCTGCTCAATGGGAGAAAATATTTGGGAACTACTTATTTGAAAAGGGTCTAATATCCAGCACATATAAAGAAATGTTATATGTTATATGTTATATGTTATATCTCAAGGAAGAACTTTTATTACAGGCTTTCTTTTTTGGGAGTTTGCAACTTTAGATCATAGCACACCACTGACCCAGCTGCATCTGTTGACATTAAAAGTCTGTGAAAAGAATGAGATGGGCCAAAGGGCTCAAACATCAGAGGCATCATTTCCCTTCAAATAGCTTGTTTCGGCACGTTTCTAGTACAGTTATGGATTCTTGGAATTTATCTTATTTCCCAGTGGACTTTCCAATCTAAGACAGAAGTTCTCTTCATTTTTGTCCTTTCATCAACTTTCTGGCACTTCCTTTCATGGAAGCACTATTGGAGAGACCAATTGCATCCAGAGATAATTCTTCACTTGATCTGTTTACCATCTTCTATCTCTTTTAATAGAACAAATTTCTTTCCTTAACAAGCTCCCTACACACTTGTGAGGCCATATCCTGCAATGTTCAATTTAAAAAGGAAAGTTTACTCTGGTGGAAATTATTACACCACATCTTTTACTTCCTTTCTGCAATTAGTAGTTAACTGATCTAAAATGTGTCACAAAACTACTTAACTCAAAGATCAGTTTTATAGAAAATAAATTAAATAATTTTAAATGTTTAAAATTTGTCAGTAACACTTCTGAAGATTTAGAAGAGCAATTGAACAATGTCCCTCACTTTGCATGGGTTTCCATGAAATAGTCTTAGAAAAATGAACATATGGCCTACACAGATATTTTAAGAATGATTTTAGGGAGTTCATGGACTTACTTGAATTCCATCCATGGACTTCAGGTTAACACCCTCTAGTTAATTTCTTGCAAAATCTCTGGAAGTATCACTGTTGTATAAGCAAAAGTCCAATTGCAATGTTCTTGTGCTGTGGCATAAAATTTTTAAATTAAAAACTAAAAAATTAAAAATTTTTAAACTGTGGGTCATGTCCTTGATAATGTAACTCCCTCCTTGAATTTTATGAAAAGATTTTTATGTTCCAGATGAATCAATATAGTATATAGTAAATATGTCAGTATACCAAATTAATCCATACATTTCATAATTATATATAAAATATCTGACAATAATTTCATGAAATTTGAAAGCTGATTCAAACATTCAAGCTTAGTCGATATCCAGAATAGTTAACTTTTTAAAAAGAGCAAAGATGGGGACATAACTTTTCAGATAATGAAGTGTATTATGAAGCTACAGCAATTAAAGCAATGTTGGAATAGACAGATTGATAGACTCAAAGACAGTCAATAAACACACACATAAATATATTGAGATTTATTCTATTTTATATTGGCATTTTAAAATGATGTGAAATAAGCATTTCAGTAACTGATTCTGAATATCCATCTGGAGATAAAGAAAACTCTATCTCACTAGTAATAAAAATATGCTTTACAGATAGTTGAGAAATACAAATATATCAAGTAAAACTAGAAAAAATATTGGAGGCAAAATTATGTATATCTTAGGGCAAGGAAAAGTTTAAAGCACATGAAGAAAATTTATGGAGAAAAAAAATTCAATACTTTTAGTAGTTCCATATGAAAAAATCCATAGGAATAAAGTACTTTTTAAAATTGCATAATGGGAATAAATATGTGCAAATACTACAAATCTATAATATAAAGAGTAATGATGCAATTTTGTTCAAAAGTAAAACATTGTAATAGAAAATACACAGAAAGGATTTTAAAATTTAGCCAATAAGCATCTATAAAAATATTCCACCCCATTTGAATCAAGGAAATGCAAATTAAACACTGTGATAGCCATTTTCTCTTCAGTTTCATGAAAAAAATATTAGAAAGATATACTCCAGATAAAATTTTGCTGGTGAATTTGGGACTCAGCATGTCATCTAATGAAACTACTCCCAAAAGCACTCAAAATGATATATAATGCCCTTTTGTTAAAATTTGGAAAATAGAAATTATATAAACACCTAACAATAATAGAATGTCAATAACGTGATAGGTTCTCATTATGGAAAATTAGGCAGAAATTTAAATATTGGGTCTACCTGGAACTTCTAATACCATAAATTACCAAGATATATTGTTGAGCAAAAACAATAAGGTACACAAAGATAATCCAGTGTGATTATCTTTCCACCTAAAGAATGTCATGTAATTTGTTTGAGCACCTGTTTTCTCATAAATGAATAGCATAGCTGTGGAAGGAAATATTTACATCTGCGGAACAAAGAAAGTGATAGCCAAGGGGATTTTAAAGTTATTTTTATTTTGATTTCTGTATTAAAGAGATTGTATTTCAATAATACTTCTGTAATTAAGTTAATTAAAATTTATTGATTTTTAATATGAAAAAATATTATATAACATAATGAAAGAAATAAATTAAAAAAAAATAGGAATCAAAATCCAGTGTTAGAATTCAGTTAACTGTAATCTAACTTGTTCTTCACTAGTTACATTGCTTCTTCAATTACATTTGCACACCTAGGTGGTATTCCCTGGGAGTTATAGTCAATGAATATCTTTTACTTGAATTCCAGATGCATGTGACTAAGCATATTCATTTTCCCCTCCCCCTCTACAAGGAGATATGTGATAGAAAGAAGCAAGAAATACATATATGTGTGTGTGTGTGTAAATTTATGCCACTATCTCATTTCTTTTATGCATATATCTGGACTTGGTTTCAGTATCAGAATTACAAAGTATGACTCTTTTTATACTTTTATAATCCCGAAAGGATTTAAATAAATTCCAAGATGACTTCTTAAAATTTATACTTGTTATTATTGGGTACTCAGGCTTACAATTTTCTCTTTTTTGTGGCTCTTTATTTTTTGAACTAACACTGGCTCTTACAGTTTCAATGGAATTAAACAAATCTTTAACAGATCAGAGAAGATGCTAAATAATCAGGGCATGTGACACCAAAGGTTATTTGACTCTGATAACATGTCTTCTGAATAGAAATGCAGTAATAGTTAAAGCTTTTCATGACCTGAAATGAAGCTTTCTTTTGTAACAAGTTAATGAAGAAAATCTACGTTCAACAGCACCTTGAAAGGAATATTCAGGATATAAATGTTCACCATGACTTACCATAATCTCTTAAAAAAAATACAAAAAGAAAATCAAATACTGTCTCTATGGTTTTCAAGATCATCTTGATTTCTTTTTAAATTAAATTAAATTGCAGAAAATTTATCCTAGGATACAGGACTAATCTTCAACTTCTAAAATAAAATTTGCAATTTTATCTATAAAAGAGGCATCTTATCATGGGGATTGAGAGTGCTTGAGTTAGTCTAAATATCTTGAAATATACTTATCTGTTGAATAATCCTAGGCAAGTTTCGTAAGTCTCAGAGCCTTGTTTTCTTATCCGTAAAACAATGATAATAGCAGCACCTATCACAAAGGATTCTTATGAGAGTTAAATGAAAAAATCCATGTAAAACATTTTAGTACAGATACATGTATCTAATACATTTCAATAATTCACTAAATATTAACTCTTTTATTATTAATTTTAAAAGGACTATTATTCTGTAAATGTTTCACCCATTTTTAACACAAGGGAAATTGAGAAATAAACATTGATCAATGAATTTAGCACATAATCTTTTGTCACCAAGTATAGATACCTACAACAAAATAAGGTGTTAAATATTCTGACTTCTCACTACTGAAAATCCCAAACCAACTTTCAGAAAGTGAAATGGGTAATAGGATTTCCAATTTTACAGATGAGAGATTTGAAATCAAGGTAACAAATTTATTTGAAGCCTCAAGAGAATCTATAAAATATAATCTCTCTTTTATAATTTGGGATTGATTCCAAACATTTCTAGGAAATAATCATTTTATTCTTATATTTTATTTAGGAGATTTAATAGTACTGTGGGATTTTTTTAAATTTCCATAATATATATGTGATCCGCCTTCATTAAAGAAATAACTCTTTAACATATGAGTTGAACTTCTCCAAATTTGGGAACTGGAATATCCTTCAAAAATACTACATTCAATTCAAAATTCAGGAAATATTGCAAGAACCTGTAACAAAGCAGGAAATGAAATTTCTTTACTTGATTTGATATAATGTGATCATGTGATGCAGGAAAAATCTCTCAAACTCCCCAGGCATCTATTTCCTCTTGAAAAAATGAAGATGCATTTTTCAGATGCAAAGAACTATTTTATTAAATCATGGATACTTCCAGATGCATAGAACTATTTTTTAATCAAGTGTTTTATGCAATTATTTATTGATTAAATTATCAAGATGTTCAATAAACCTTTCCATCATGTGCTTACTATTGGATGTTGCCAATTGCTATACTTATTCAATAATTTGAAAATATTTTTAATACTTTACGTATTTTTATCACAATGCTTTTCTATCTGATTTTGTGTAAACAACATTCCACAATTTCTTTTAGCATCCAATCTCAGCATCTCACCATCCCAAGTTTGTAACCAAAGATTTCAAGATAGCATCTCCATTGTCTATTTTCTATTAGAACAAGTGTCTTAAAGTTCACTGGTAGACTAATAAAATGCAAAATGTGACATGAATTAGAAGACTCTAAATGGTATAAAAGAAAAGAATCGTGTATATTTTGGGGTATATCGTTAGGGGAAAAATAATTTCTTTGGCATACATGCAGATATAGAAATGATTCTATTGCCATTCAAAGAGATGACTTTAACTATAGTCAGGTGAGAAAAAAAGAAAAGAAAAAAAGGGAAGAGAGAAAAATGGAAAAGAAACAAAAGAATTCACATATTGGTTAATGCCAATACCAACCAAGATTTGAAGGGATATTCTAGTCTGCTCAAACTCATGACAAAATATTGAAAAAAAGTTATTCTAACTCAACAATAATAAATAAATCTCAGAAAAAAGTGTGAAAAGATTCATTCTTGGTATCTAGTTTTCAAATGATACTTAAAACATACATAATTTTAAAACTAACTATATGTGTAGTAAGAATAATTATTTCATCCAACTTCAGGGAAAATGTCAGAAACATCTGGACTTCAGCTCTTGTCCCTCTTATCTTCAATGTGGTGATAAGCAGTAATGTTCAGTTCCCTAAATGCACAGATTCAGGGGCTTCCTGGAGAAGCTGAATTGAAAGAGTTGGGAAGTGTATTTAAAGATACTTGAAGAGAGGGCAAGATGGCATCAGTTTAGGTGGGCTCTCACAGTCACTCTCACAGAGGACAGCTGCCTGAGTGGTCTGTTCTGGGAGCCCATGGAGCAAGAACCTTAGGGACATTGATCAGGAGGGAGAGGGACAGTGAGGTGGATTGCTCAAGATAAAATCATGAGTTTTTCCCCAGCTGGAAAATGTAGATGCAGACAGCTAAGCCCCACCCTCAGGGCAAAGTGCTAGGGTGAGCCCCAACTCCCGCCAGCAACCCAGTGAGAGGGAGCATTCTCTGAGAGTGGGACAGTTCTGGCAGAGGGTGGAGAGGGGTTGCCTTTCTGTGGGTTTGGCTGCCTGGACCCTATGGCAGCTTTGGGGAGTACACCAGCTGGCTTGAAGTAGTGCGGGGCTGAGGGGAGAAGTGAATCTGCTGAGGAATCCTGATTTACCAAACCACCCTGGGATACAGAGGCTTGCCTCAGAAGGGGCAGAGTCAGCCAATTTTATATTTGTGTGTTTGATAAGTTTCCACGAGCCTATTTAGGGTCCCCTCGTCAGACAGAGTGGTCTAGAAGAGGCCTTCTTTTGGGACCCTTATTTTCTACAAAAAAGGTTACCTAAAAAAGATTTTTTTAACTTCGTTTACTAGCTGAAATATGCCTCAAAACCTGCAATGAGAAGCCTGCAGGATAATTGATTGATGAAAACACGTAGGCTGAGAGGGTTCACAAGGGCCCAAGAAGGAATGTTGTTCTTGCTTCACTTTGTTTGACTGCTTGCATATGTGTTTGTTTGGTTTTTCTTTGTTTGTTTGTTTGTTTGTTTCTTGCTTTCCTTTACTCTTTCTTCCCCTTCCCCCCCTTTTTTTAAAATTAGGTGCTGCTAGCTTGCTTCTTCTTTGCTGTGCTTTTGTTTCTTGATTTCCCATTCTCTGTATATATTGATTTTGTCTACGAGCCTAGTTTTTTTAAAAGAAAAAAACTAACAGCAACAAATTCTCTATCCAGCAAAACTGGCATTCAAAAATGATGGAGAAAGAGGGGGCGGAAGATGGCATCAGTTTAGGTGGGTGCTCACCATTTCTCTCCTGGAGTACAGCTGATTGGGGACAGGATCCTGCCTCAGTGGTCTGTTCTGAGAGCCTGTGGAGCCAGAACCTTGGGGACATCGATCTGGAGGGAGCTGGACAGAGAGGTGGACTGCTCAATATAAAACTGTGAATTTTTATCCCCAGCTGGAAATCGTGGATGCAGACAGCTAAGTTCCACCTTCCAGGCAACCTGGTGAAAAGGAACACTCTCTGAGAGTGGGAGGGTCCTGGAAAAGGGTGAGAAGATTTTTTTTCTGTTGGTTTGGCTGACTGAACCCCCTTGCAGCTTTTTGGGAGCACACAGCTGGCTGGAAGTGGTGCTGGGTTGAGGGGAGAGGTGAATCTGCTGAGGAAGCCTGATTTACCTAACAGCCATGGGACCCAAAGACTTAGCTATGGAGGGGGCGGAGCCAGCCAATTTTATAGCTCCGTGCTGAGTGTCATAGTCTGAGCTCCCCTGGAGGGGTCAGGCAGTGGGAAGTGTTTGATAAGTTTCCATGAACCTATTTAGGGTCTCCTCAGTGGTCGGGGTGGTCCACAAGAGGCCTTCTTTTGGGTCCCTTATTTCTTTAAAAAAAATTTTAACTTAATTAATCACTAAAATCTGCCTTAAAACCTGTAGAGAGAAAGTGGCAGGGTAATTGATTGATGAACACAGGCTGAGAGGCTCCACCAGGGCCCAAAAAAGACGGCTGTTCTTCCTTAACTTTGTTTGACTGCATGCTTGTGTGTTTGGTTTTTCTTTGTTTGTGTGTTTTTTGCTTTCCTTTCCTCTTTCCTCCCCAACCCCTTTTTTTAAAAATTAGGTGTTACTAGCTTTTATCTTCTTTGCTGTGCTTAATCTTCCTTGATTTTCCATTCTCTGTGTATAGAGATTTTGTCTACCAACGCTATCTCTTTTCCTTCCTTCATCTTTCCACCTTCTGCTTTCTGTTGTAGTTCTTACATTCCACCTTTTTTCATTAGTCCTCACCTTCATGGGTGTCAATTTCTATCTTGTCTATTCTGTTTTCTTTTCTTTTCTTTTTTTTTTAATTAACTTTTTCCTTTCAGGTCTTTCTTTACTCGTTCCCTCTCTCCTCATTATTCTGACCCTTTAAATCATTCTATATATTTTTCTCTATTCGGTTTTCTATTCCATTGTAAGTACTCCACTTTTTCCCCCTATTACTCTACTCTGCCTGCATGAGTTAAATATTCATTTTACTAAGTCTGATATGGCCCCTCTTCTAACTTTTATCAATATTACTATTATCCTTTTTCCTTTCTTACCTTTTTCAATTCCTCTGGCCTTAATCTTTTTCCTTCAAGAGAACATAGAAAAAAGCAAGGAAATATAACAAGAAGAATAAAGTGTGAAAGAGAAAACTTAACACACACAAAGAACCACCAGCTAAATAAAACTCTAGAGCAGAGAGAGAAACTAATCAACTAAATTAACCCATCAAGATAAAATGATGACCAGACGGCAACAAAAAACTACAAACCATACTGAGAAACAGGAAGACATGGACCATTCCAATGAGCAAACAAAAACCAGGAAGAGATGCAGAACACTGAACAACTAATCAAAGCTGTCCAAACAAATATCATGGACCAACTTAATGAAGTGAAAGAAGAGATTAAGATTATTAAGAAGACACTGGGAGAACATACTGAAGAAATTGTAAACATACATAAAAAGATAACGGATATGATGGTGATGAATGGCACAATCCAAGAAATCAAAAAGACGCTGGATTTCCATAGCAGCCGATTTGAACAGGCAGAAGAAAGAATTAGTGATGTGGAAGACAGCACATCTGAAATCAAACACATAGTAGAACAGATAGATAAAAAGATAGAAAAAATCCAGCAGAGACTTAGGGATTTAATCGACAACACAAAATGCACAGAAATACACATTATAAGCATCCCAGAAGGAGAAGAGAAGGGAAAGGGAACAGAAGGCACAAAGATTTGGAAGTTGAACAGCACTCTTGGACAAACAGTGGGTCAAGGAGGAAATTTCAAAAAAAAATCAGTAACTTCCTTGAAACCAATGAAAATGACAATACAACATATCAAAACCCATGGGATGCAGCAAAAGCTGTACTGAGAGGAAAATTCATAGCCATAAATGCCTATATGAAAACAGAAGAGCTAAAATCAAAGACATAACTGCACACCTACAAGAATTAGAAAAAGAACAACAAACCCACAGAAGGGAAACCCCTCTCCACCCTCTGCCAGAACTGTCCCACTCTCGGAGAATGCTCCCTCTCACTGGGTTGCTGGCAGAAGTCGGGGCTCACCCTAGCCCTTTGCCCCGAGGGTGGGGCTTAGCTGTCTGCATCTACAATTTCCAGCTGGGGAAAAACTTATGATTTTATCTTGAGCAATCCACCTCACTGTCCAGCTCCCTCCTGATCAATGTCCCTAAGGTTCTTGCTCCATGGGCTCCCAGAACAGACCACTTGGGCAGCTGTCCTCTGTGAGAGTGACTGTGAGAGCCCACCTAAACTGATGCTATCTTGCCCTCTACTCAAGTATCTTTAAATACACCTCCCAACTCTTTCAATTCAGCTTCTCCAGGAAGCCCCTGAATCTGTGCGTTTAGGGAACTGAACATTACTGCTTATCACCACATTGAAGATAAGAGGGACTAGAGCTAAAGTCCAGATGTTTCTGACATTTTCCCTGAAGTTGGATGAAATAATTATTCTTACTACACATATAGTTAGTTTTAAAATTATGTATGTTTTAAGTAACATTTGAAAACTAGATACCAAGAATGAATCTTTTCACACTTTTTTCTGAGATTTATTTATTATTGTTGAGTTAGAATAACTTTTTTTCAATATTTTGTCATGAGTTTGAGCAGACTAGAATATCCCTTCAAATCTTGGTTGGTATTGGCATTAACCAATATGTGAATTCTTTTGTTTCTTTTCCATTTTTCTCTCTTCCCTTTTTTTCCCTCTTCTTTTCTTTTTATTTTTTCTCACCTGACTATAGTTAAAGTCATCTCTTTGAATGGCAATAGAATCATTCCTATATCTGCATGTATGCCAAAGAAATTATTTTTCCCATAACGATATATCCCAAAATATATATGATTCTTTTCTTTTATACCATTTAGAGTCTTCTAACTCATGTCACATTTTGCATTTTATTAGTCTACCAGTGAACTTTAAGAAACTTGTTCTAATAGAAAATAGACAATGGAGATGCTATCTTGAAATCTTTGGTTACAAACTTGGGATGGTGAGATGCTGAGATTGGGTGCTAAAAGAAATTGTGGAATGTTGTTTACACAAAATCAGATAGAAAAGCATTGTGATAAAAATACATAAAGTATTAAAAATATTTTCAAATTATTGAATAAATATAGCAATTGGCAACATCCAATAGATGCCTCTACAATTATAGTGGGGGACTCTAATACACCATTGTCACCATTAAATAGAACATCTTGACAGAGAATCAATAAAGAAACCCAGACTTTCAATATACATTACAAGATCTGGACCTAATAGACATATACAGAACATACACACAAATACAGTGGGATATACATACTTCTTGAGTGCACATGGATTATTCTGCAGGATAGACCACAGGCTAAGGCACAGAAAAATTCTCAATGAACTCAGAGAGATTGAAATTATACAAAATAATTCCTCTGACCACTATGGAATGAAGCTTGAAATCAGTAAGGAACCAAGAACCAGATTAGGCACAAAGATATGGAAGTTGAACAGCACTCTTGGACAAACAGTGGCTCAAGGAAGAAATTTCAAAAGAAATCAGTAACTGCCTTTAAACCAATGAAAATGGCAATACAACATATCAAAACCCATGGGATGCAGCAAAAGCTGTACTGAGAGGAAAATTCATAGCCATAAATGCCTATATGGAAAAAGAAGAGCTAAAATCAAAGACCTAACTGCACACCAACAAGAATTAGAAAAAGAAAAACAAACTAACACCAAAGGAAGAAGAAAAAAGGAAATAACAAAGATTAGAGAAGAACTAAATGAAATTGAAAATAAGAAAGCACTGGAACAGATAAACAAAAACAAAACCTGGTTCTTCGAGAAGATCAATAAAATGGACAAATCCTTGGCTAAACTAACAAAGAAAAAAAGAGAGAAGATGCAAATGCATAAAATAAGAAACAAGAAAGGAGATATCACCAGTGACCCCAGAAAAATAGAGAGTATCATAAGAGGATACTTTGAAAAATTATATGCCAACAAGGAGGGTAATTTAGAGGAAATAGACAATTTCCTAGAAACTCACAAGCCTACATTGATGAAAGAAGAAATTGATGAACTCAACAGAGCAATCACAAGTAACGATATAGAATTAGGAATCAAATCCTCCCAACTAAGCAGAGCACAGGACAAGACGGCTTCACAGGTGAGTTCTACAAAACATTGCAGAAACAACTAACACCAATCCTGCTTAAACACGTCCATAAAATAGAAGTGAAGGGAACATTGCTTAATTCATTCTATGATGCCATCATCAACCTAACACCAAAGGCAAACCCAGATGCGACTAGAAAAGTATAGACCAATCTCTCTAATGAACTTAGATGCTAAAATCCTCAACAAAATACTTGCTAACTGTATTCAACAACACATCAAATGAATTATAAAAAATGACCAAGTGGGTTTCATTCCACATATGCAAGGATGGTCAACATAAGAAAATCAATCAATGTAATACACCATATAAACAGATAAAAAAAAAAATCAAGTGATCATCTCTATAGATGCAGAGAAAGCATTCAACAAACTACAACACCCTTTCCTGATAAAAAACACTACAAAAGATAAGAATAGAAGGAAACTTCATCAACATGATAAAGGGTATATATGAAAACCCACAGTTAACTTCATATTCAATGGAGAAATCCTAAAAGATTTCCTTCTAAGATCTGGAACAAGACATGAATGCCCTCTTTCACTGCTTCTATTGAACATTGTATTAGAAGTACCTGCTTGAGCATTTAGAGAAGAAAAAGATACAAAAGTCATCCAAATAAGAAAGAAGACGTAAAAATTTCACTACTTGCAAAAGACATGATCATATGCATAGAAAGCCCTGAGAAATCTACAACAACACTTCTAGGGCTTATAAATGAGTTCAGTAAAAATCAGTGTGTGAAAATCAGTAGAACTTCTGTACGCTAATAAAGAGCAATCTTAGGAGGATATCAAGAAAACAATCCCACTTACAATAGCACATAAAAGAATCAAATACCTCAGAATAAATTTAACTAAAGATGTAATGGCTTATACCAAGAAAACTGCACAACACTGTTAAAGGAAATCAAAGAAGACTTAAATAAATGGAAGAATATACCCTGTTAATGGATAGGTAGTCTAAACATCATTAAGATGTCTCTCCTACCCAAACTGATCTACAGATTTAACACAATCCCAATAAAAATCATTACAGCATTTTTTAATGAATTGGAAAATCTAACTATGAAATTTTTCTGGAAGAGCAAGAGACCCTGAATAGCCAAAGGCATGTTGAAAAAGAAAAATGAAATTGGAGTGATCACACTACTTGACTTTAAAACATACTACAAAGCTACAGTGATCAAAACTGCATGGTATTGACACAACAATGGACATACTGACCAATGGAACCAAATTGAGAGTTCTGATATAGACCCTCATATGTACAGTTAACTGATTTTTGACAAGG
>JAQZBX010073165.1:0-14955 GCA_029593785.1 Cabassous unicinctus | reverse complement strand
ACAAGTTTGAGGAATAGAAATAATGCAAAGCATGTTGTCAGGACAAAATAGCAATAACTAGACACCAACAAAAGATATATAACTGGAAAAGCCCACCTGCAGATGTCAATTATTGATAGAAGTGTTTTGAATTCTCCAACTAGATTATGGATTTGTTTATTTCTCCTTGCATTTCTATCAGATTTTGCTTCATGTACTTTGATGTACTATTATTATGACATGCACATTAAGGATGTGTATGGTTTCTTGGGAAATTGAATTTTTTTATATCATTGTTCAATACCCTCTTTTTATCCATGATAATTTTCCTCATCCTGAACTCTTATTTGTCCCACATTAATACAAATATGCCAGCTTTTCTTTTGATTAATGTTAGCATGTGTATTAGTCAGTCAAGGGGGTGAGGATGCAAAATACCAGAAATCGGTCTGTTTTTATAAAGGGTATTTATTTGGGTAGAAGCTTACAGTTACCAGGCCATAAAATGTAAGTTATTTCCCTCAGCAGTCTGTTGCCGTATGTTAGAGCAAGATGGCTGCCAAAATTCAGCCTTCCTCTTCCTCTTAAGGCTCCATGGTCAGATTCTCTAGGCTTTGTCTCTCTCCCTAGGGCTCCATTCCCTCTGGGCTCAGCTGCTTTGTTTTCTCCACAAGGCCAGCTGTAGACTGTCAGGGAAATGGCTTGTCTCTTTTCCCGGGGGCCTTCTCTCCTTCCTCAGGACCAAGAACCTCTGTGTGCTTATTTCCTGGTGCTCTAGCTCAAAAACTCCAATATCCCTTCTCTAAAGTGAACATCCTACTGATGTGGCCCAATCAAAACCTTATTCATTATTTAATCAAGTACAAATAAAATCTCTGAATCAAATACACTCAAATACGCCCAGAGAAAAAGACGAGTTTACAAACATAATCCAATATTTCTTTTTGGAATTCATAAATAATATCAAACTGCTGCAGCATGATATCACTTTCTCCATACCATTACTTGTAATCTACCTGTGATTTTATATTTAAAGTGTTTTTTTTTTTTTACTTTTTTATTGAAGTTTATCATTCATACATGAACATCTATAGACAATAAGTATATAGTATCGGTTGTGAACTTACAAAACATGCATGTCATCATATAAGGCTCCCATACATTACCCCACCACAATACCTTGAATTGTTGTGAAAAAAGTGTTACAAACAATGAGAAAGCATCATTAAAACATTACTACTAACCTTAGTCAATGTATTATATTTGGTATATGTTTCCCCCAACATATACTGAGTAATTAACTCAGGTAATTATACCCTTCATTAGTATTATATACTTGTCTTAGTTCATTAGAGAATATTCTCATATATGTTCTGTTAACCACAGTCCATCTTCCACCACAGGATTAAAGTGTTATCTTACAGACAACATATAATTGGGTTTTGTTTTTATATTGACTCAATTGATGCATTTAGATCATTCACATTTAAAGTGATTATCGATACCTCCCATGTGTGTAACTATTTTCTATTCATTGTATTTGTTCTTTGTTTATTCCTTATCTGACCCTCTTTTCCTGCCCTCTCTAGTTTTCTTTGAGATTTTTATGATCCTATTTCTTCTCCTCTCTTAGGATATTACACTTCTCTCTTTATTTTCTTAGTGGTTTCCTTAGAGTTTTCAATATGCCTTTACAACTAATCTAAGTCCACTTTCAAATCACACTGTAGCTTCTCAAATAGTGCAGGTACCTTAGAAAAGAGGATTTCTAACTCCTCCTTTACATCTCTTATAATATGTATGTCATTAATTTCACTTTTCTATCAGCTTAATCAACAGGTAAGTTGCTATAATTATTATCTTGAGCAATTATCTATTAGATTGAAATAATATTAATAATATTAAGTCTATTATTTTGTCTTCATTTATGCTTCTCTAAGTCCCTTTCTCCCTTTAAATGTATATAAAAATTTCTTATCTGTAGCTTTGTTCACTTTGAAGAAATTCATTTAGCATTTCTTGCAAGGCAGTTCTACAGGTGATGTATTAGCTCAGTTTTTGTTTGCATGAGAAAGTCTTTAGTTCTCTTTTTTAAAGGGTAATTTTAATGGATACAGAATGCTGTGTTGGTGGTTTCATTCTTTCAATGCTTACATATTTCATTCTATGCTCTTCTTACATGGTTTCTGAAGGAAGTCCGAAAGTCCAATGCAATCGTATACTTGCTGTTCTGTAATAAGGTGTCACCTCTAGTTTCTTTCAAGTCTTTTCTCTGTTTCTGGATTTATATAGTTTGAATATTTGCCTAGATGAATATTTTATTGCATTTTGCATGTTGGATATTCTTGGGACTTTCTGTATCTTTGATTAGGTGTCCGTCATTAGCTTTGGGAAATTCTTGGCTACTATTACCTCAAAAATTCCTTCTCCTCTATTTTCTCCTTCTCCTGGTTTTCTATTACAGCTATGTTTCAATTTTTAACTTGAAGGTGCACATGATTGCTATAAGGCAAGGAATTAAATTAATTTTATTGAGGTAGAAAATGAAGAAGCAAATTTTTCTTCAGTCATTGTTGACATCACCTTAAAAATGATGTTAATAAGTGAGTTTAGCAAAGTTGCAGGATACTAGATTTGCTACAAAATCAATTGAATTTTATACACTAGAAAAGAATCAGAATTTTTTATTTAAAAATGAACAATAGCCTCAAATAATATGAAGGAGAAGTAAATCTGACAATAGTTGTGCAAGATATACAAACTGAAAATGTTTTAAAGCAAACACATTTTATCTATTGGCAATCTTCATTCTTTTACAATGTGTGAATTCAATGGTAAAAATCTCTTCTCTGAGAAGCATTTTGAACATATTCTACAGTTAGAAAAATTACTGCTGAAGAAGTACTTTCTTTTTTATTACTTTAACATATTTTTATGTCTATCTTTTGGTTTGATATTTTTTTGGTGTGTTGCTTCATTGCAAATTATGAAATATTGTGAATAAAACATGATAAAATAAAATATAATTAATATTTTATAAATCTTAAAAATTATATTTTAAACTATTCGATATGGTAATTATATTTATTTAAATATATAAATATTTATATTTTTTGAAATGTTTTCTTTTTGAGATGGTATGCAATTCATGCTCCTATATCTTTCATTGTTTGCTAATTATTGATACTGTTGTCAGGAAGACATTACTTAATTCTCTAATGGTAGAATGGATTTATCCACTTTTAAGTCTTAAGTCTTTCTTTTTATGACTTCTTAGTTTATATTGCAAGTTTAATTGAATTTCAATCCTCATGCACTTGCTGATGGGTTATAACTTTAAGCAATGTATGTATCATACGTTTTATGATTTTAATTTTGTTTTATGATATTAATGTGTTTACACATGAATTATCTCAGCAGATTTTGAAGCCTTCACATCATGACTTGCACATGTATTGTTATCTCCCTGGCACAAAACATAGTTACGGCCATATTTCTTTGTATAAATAAATATATATATATATATATATATGTATATAAAATATAGGATACATGTAAAATAAATGCATTTATTTTAGTAGTGTGGCAGAATTTCAAAAAAATTACCTACTCAACCATATTCTTATCAATTTTTATATGTTTCTAACTTTTAAAATATTATCCCACAATATTTTTCCCCACTTGGAATCTTTCAGACTCCATGCTTCATGGGTGTTAACAATTCAACCATGCTTAAAGAATTTGTATACAAAACAAGTATGGAACATAAGAGTTACTACTTGTATATAACTCTTTTATTAATTCCAGATATTATTTAAAGCAGTTTTTTCTAAAACAAAGTATAAATAATATTATACTTAAAAGTATCCACCTTTTTTATATCATCGTATTTCAATCTCATTGAATGTTTGTGGAACTTTTTGGTCTTAATCCTTATTCTGTATATAGATAGAAACTCCCATTAGAAACATCCTAGGCAGTACAGCTCTATAGTAGAAAATATGATTTTGGGGTTACAATAAAATATATACTGAAAGTGAGCTTGTTCTGTGACTGTCACAACCAGTACCTGAGCATATGCCAGGCACATGATACTTTCTCCATAAGAGCTGAAGAAAAGATTGGTTAAATATGATCTTTAATGTTCTCTCACTCACTATGGAGAGTATAGATTACATATGAGTGTTTGAAATGGCTTATGATTAAGAAAAGAACACTTGTGGTGCTCCATTTACACATATAAGAAAATGCAAAGATTTGTTTCATAATTGTGAAACACAGATTAAGCATGTCAATTCCAACATCAGTGGCAATATATCACTGTGGAATAATTTAGTGTTCAAGTCTTTGGGAGATGAGCAACAGAGATAAAACCACTAGCATCCTCATTCTTTTTGTTTTATCCACAACTCTGTTTGCTAATGTCATGGGAGCAAGAAGCAGAGTGCTCATTAGGGAAGGAATTTCTCAATATTTGAAACTCATGTTTAATGTTGTCTGTCTAGTTTAATGTTGAATATCATCAGCAACTACTCAGAAACCTTTGGAATACTTCCATTTTCCATATAACTGATATTTTAGCAAGCATTAAGTTTCTCTTACTTTTATTCTTGTTTATAACTTCAGACACAAAGTAAACTGTTAGAGAGAAAAAAATCATTTAATTCATTTAATCACAAAAGGTTCTAAAGTGACTAAATATCTGCCTTAAGATAAATGACGTTTGTTTCTTGAGTGTAAGTTACAGAGAAAAAAAATACCTTTTTTGTACATACTCCCTGAAATGTGACTTCAGAAAAAATATATTTTAAAAAGGCTTGATATTATTATGGAATTTTATCAGGAATGTATCTGACTTTGAAACAGTGTTTTACCATACAGCAAGGTGATTAGCACATTATAAACATTGAAATTAAAATGTTGAAAGATTAGTTGTATTCATCTGTGTTAAATTTTTAGTTTTTAATTGTTTATATTTTCAATTATTAAATGTACAAAATAAAGTTTAAAAAGTTTAAATAAGTTGTGAGAAGAAACTATTAATGTATTTAAGAGAAAAAAATGAAGTTAGAAATTAAAATGTATGGCTAACTTACCCACTTGTAACAATTAAAATGGAGTGAATATAATTTTGGTTTTAGGATACAGTAGTATTGATCCATTCTTTTATTATTAAATGTATTAAATGATATGAAGCATTTTGCTGTAAGTTATATATTTGTTTCATTGGGGAAGTGATTTCAGTATGAAATTCTTTGGGTTTAGAGCCTACACAAATTAGAATGCTAAGTCACCTTATTATGAAAATTGACAATAATCTCTTCATCACACTATAGATTTTAAAACTTCTTAAATGGACATAGTTTGCAAATGAAAAGTTTTGAGGGATTTCTTCCAATAAGGATGAGAATAAATATTGCTTCCAATCAGGTAATCATTCACAGTAGTTCATGTGTTCACTTATTTTTCACCACTGTACACTATTCAAAGTATAAAACCAATATAGGTAGAAAAAATGCATTACATTTGGAAAAAATATAAGAATGTTGAGTTCAATCTATATAAAAAACATATCTTAACGTTATTACAAGACTTAAGTGAAGGAGTGTTTAAATATATTTTTCCTATAAAGTGACAAAAAACTTGTAACCAATATGTACACCTGGTTGCTCTGTACTTTTAAAGGAGTAGGAGTTTGCTGATTCAGCATTTTAGAGTAAAATTGATCACCACAATTTTAAATGATTGCTCTATCTTCATAATTTTTCAATCAGTTAAATTAATTGAATTCATAAATGGAAGAGAAAGCTGTTCCCTTGGAGAGACAGGAAGACAAATCACAGATATTGTCAGTTAAGTTATCAACTATATTATTAGGAAATTATAATGCCAGCATATGAGCAGAAATATATAAGCATTTCCACCTTTTTTCATATTTTTAATTCCAAAGAATTGGCAAAATTTAAATAAAATATAAAATTAAATTAAATTATTCATTAATTTGGTGTTATATTTTGACAATGAGATTTAGGAATAAGTCAGAATATCTAATTGAAATGTCCATCATAGAATCTGAATAGGGAATCAGAATTTAGAGTATAGGCAAAGGAAATACAGATTTTTAGAGCAAAATCTGTTCTCTTCTCATCTCTTTATACTGTGTTGCAATGCTGTGTTAAATTAGAAAATGATTATGTATATATATGACATATGGATTTTTAAAATGGATGAATTAAACTCTCAAGTGTGACAACTAGAGAAGTGAAAGGAAATGAGACTGTAAAGGGAGAAAATAAAGAAATGTAGATAGCAAAAGAAGAAACACTAGGAATATGAAATTTAATCCATTAGAAACAATTATCTAAAAATCTCAGAAGCTAACAGAGAAGTTTGAAGTAGAGTAGGAAGAAAATAAATATAAAGAAAAGTAGGAAGAAGAGTGTTGAATATTTCATCAGGTAAATTTATAAGACCAATAAATAAAAACCAAAGGGAAATATAAATCACTGAACAATTAATTGACAAAGAAAAAATGCAAGCCAAAATAGAAACAGGCTGTGGCATGGACAGACCATGGAGTTCACCTTTTCCTTCACTTGTTATTGCATGTAAATTAAGATCTTTCTCTTTAATGCATGTGGTGTTTTAACCTACATATTTGATGATAGAGAGTAGTATATTAGTTCATTTTTGTGCCTGATTAGTATCATAAATCTTATATGCTTACAACATGGAAGAGAAAAATTGTTAAAATAGAATACATCTAGGTCATATGTATAACAGACTGAATTTTTATTGATGGGGAGAATTTACTTTTGAACCTCTTATTGATGTTAAAAGCACATGCACAAACACACTTGGCCAAATACGCTAATTAACTTGCGCTAAGCATTAAATAGGAACACTTGGTGTTCTTAATTCATTTTATCATAACTTTTTTCATTGCCAAATATCATCAAGAATGAACAATATCTCATGCTGACAGAATTTCTTCCCTTTGGTTTTTCTGGTCTATTGAAGCTTCAATTATTACAAGCCACTATTTTTATAATTCACCTGACAGTCCTGATATGGAAAGTCTTTATCATCACCATAACTTCATTGGACCCACACCTTCACACACCCATGTATTTCTTCCTAAGGAACTTGCTCCATCTTAATCTTTGCCTCATTTCTTCCACTGTGCCCCAAACTGTTGTCACCTATTTGACCCAGAGCAGCTCCATCTCACCTCTTGGATATATCACCCAGATATTTCTGGTGGTTTTATCAGCAGCTGCAGAACTGTTACTCCTCACAGCCTTTGACTGCTCTTTTGACACATGCCATCCTCTACACTATGAAGCCATGAGCATGTGTGAAGATAGAAGCTGTGTCTTGGCTGGGTGGAGGACTGCCTGCTGAGATGCACACCACTGGTTCCTTATCTTCATTCTTCTGTGACATCCCTCAGCTTTCACTAATTCTTGTTCAGAAAATTTGATAAGAAAAATGTTTCCCATACTAATTAGTGTAATGGTGGATTTCTGCTGTTTTATTTTCATTGCCATTTCCTATCTACATCTTCCTCACTGTCCAAAAGATTCCATTAATAGATGGCCTGTCAAAATCCTGCTCCATTTGCCTTCCACATCTGGTGGTCATTGCATTATTTCTCTCCACGTGCTTCATTGATTATCTAAAGTCAAGTTAAAAGTGACCTTCTGTGGTGATGTGGAATGCTGGCTTGAGTACACAGACAGAGTGTCTGGAATGCCAGACACTAGCTCAAAAGGAAAACCTTGAGAGCACTGTTTGAAATCTTGCTGGCTCTAAGACTTGAGGATAAGATAGACAACATGCATGTATTTTGCCTGTAATAAACTCCCAGGTGATATTAATCACTAGCAGTGCTTCTCTGCACATAGCTCTGCTAATAAAAGCACTGGGCTGTCTGTGCTTTGGGGCTAGCATGGCAGATACTTTCTGCTAGCCCCCTGACCCTAGCTTTTCTCTTAAACTCTTTGTCTTGTCTTTCTCTTATCATGGTACCCTTTGCCAAGTCACACACATTTACAACAACACCCTTCTATTTCTGACCTTATAATTTCTGTGTTCTACACTATGGTACCCCCAACCTTGAATCCTATCATATATAATCTAAGATATGAGGTTAAGATGATGGCTCTGGGGAAGTTGCCAATGTTCACGAAAAGTGAAAGATATCACTTATTTTCAAATATCATATATAATATAGAAATACACATCTATCATATATTCATTTTCTTCCAACTCTTACAAGTAGATGTTTTTCTTTTTAAAGGAACAATTCCTCATTAAGTATTTTCATTGGGCAAAACTGTTACCCATTTTCATTGTTATGTAAATGAATTCCTATAATTATGAATCCTTTTGCCAAACCCTTTCTTGAGTAGCATTCATAAACTGAATTCTAACTATTTTGATATGATGTAAACTAACATGTTTTCTTAGAAGTCAATACTAAATATTACCGAATTTTATTAAAAAACAAAACAAAGAAACAAACAAACAAAAAAAACTTCCCCATACCTCTACACTCTTAAGATCACACCAATTCAAGTTACTAAAAACTCGTATAATCTTTTGCCACATTAAAGTTCTTTAATGTATGCATTACATTGCTTATTTATATACCATTGTTGGAGATATATTGTTTCAAACGTAAATATGGCTATGTCTCTCAATTCATTCTAATTCGCATGAAGTTATCTTTACTTCTATATAATCATCTCTGGTGTTCTGTCAAAGGACAAAGGGAAAATGTGTGTTAAATGAATTTTGCCAAGGAAGTTTATCAGAACCCAAGATAATAGAGCAGGGGTTCTTAACCTGTTTTTGTTGCACAGACCCCTTTGCCAGTCAGGTAAAAACCACAGATCCCTTACTAAGTCCACACTACACTGTGAATTATTTAATGAATATATCACACCAGCACCAACACATACCCAAAAGAATGATGTTTATTTTTAATTTAAATTCAAGCTCACAGACCCCTTGTTAAGAACCCCTGGAAAAGAGGAACTATGCTTCCAGTGCCCTAATTAAATGAAGATTAAGTTGGGCGATGCTTTATTTTTGTCCCAACATACCTATGCTTCCTTGATACCTTATATATGAAAATAAAATATATATATATCCATATTAGCACTTTTAAAATAAAACTATTAATATTTTATATTATTACTTTTATTATGGCTATATTTGAGGTTTCTCCTTATCATCATAACTGCATTTTGATTGCTAATAATTGACTTTGTATTATATATCTCATAAATTTCCATTTCTTTTACTATTGTATACATATTTTTATACTTGCATTACATGACATATTTTGTTGAAATAAACACAGAGGTATATGTAAATGCTTATTGTACTGAAGCATTTGCCCTGTAAATTAAAAGTCTCTCAATTTCTTTTCATCAAATGTTACGAAATTTAGTGCTTTGGGTGTGTGATGCCAGGTTTATCCCGTAAATCTCTGGGAGCATGATATTTTTCATCTGTTAAATGCATATGAATTCCATGAGAGTATTTCTTAATAAATTAATGAATATTTCATTGACAGATTTCTTTAAGATTTTGTAGGTTATATTCCAATATTCACAAAGTATTTTTCACATAGGGATTATAACATAAGGATTACTTCAATTTATTATTTGTTTACAATGCCAAGGAACATGTTTTATATTCTGTAGTATAATGCTTTAGATTATATATTATGCAAATTTATTTGTGATGTTATAAAATTTTTGATTAACTTGAATGTACCTTTAAATGATATAGATATTAAATTTACTTCATGTAAATATTGTCATTTTCTAGTTGCCTTTGAATAGGGTTTTCTTGTTTTTACTTACCAAAATGTTACAAATAACTATGGAATTAAAGCTGCCAGGTTTTTCCTTGTGATTTTTTATTACTTCTAATTGATGGTGTTATTAATGCATTACCTTCAATTCAAATTTTATAACATCATTTTATTTTTATACACATAAATTTGTATTTTTTTACTGAGATAAAAATTATCTTGAGATTTTTTTCCCTTGATGATTTAAGAAAAGTACGCAACTATTATTCTGAAATTTGAAAAACCTTTATCTACTAAGTCCCTTCTTATGGCAATTAATTTATATAAACAGCAAAATACATCTTTTTAAATAAAAAGTGAACACCATAATATGTTTAATTATGACATATTGCATAACACATCCAAGTGAGAAGTTAACATCAGCTGAAACTGTTTGATGTTCTATTTTTATTCTTCTTTAGTAAACAATTTCCTAATCACAGAATTTCAAGATTGTTCATGGAATTCAAATTTCATTGGATTGTCCATTACTGTTTAACCTACATTTTTTTAAGGAGGTACTGTGGCTTGAACCCAGGACATTGTACATGTTAAGCAGGTGCTCAATCACTGAGCTACATCTGCTCCTCAGCCTGGAATTTTACTAAATAAATCAGTTGTCAATGCTCAGGTTCTGTTTCTCTTTTAAAATAGACATTCATAATGCTGTAGCAAGAATTACAGTAATACCTGTGCTGAAATGGGCTTTCAGGAAATGCTGAAGTTCTTTAGTCAATGTATTACTCAACCAAAGAGTTGCTGAAATCTGTTGGCTTTTATAATGAGTATTTATTTGGAGTAGAAGCTTACAGTTACCAGGCCATAAAATGTAAGTTACTTCCCTTACCAAAGTCTATTGCCATGTGTTGGAGCAAGATGGCTGCCAACATCTGCAAGGTTTCAGCCTTCCTCTTTCTCTTAAGGCTCCATGGTCCCAGCTTCTTCTAATATCAGCTGTAGCCTGGGACTGGTCTCATCTCTTTGCCAGGGTTCATTTCTCTCCAGGCTTAGCTGCTGTGCTCTTTCCACAAGGCCAGCTGTAAACTATCAAACAAATGGCTTGTCTTTCTTCCTGGGGCCTCTCCTGGGTCTAATGGAGACTTCTCTCTTTCCTCACATATCTGCTTCTTTGTGTATTTACCTCCCAGGTCTCCAGCATTAAAACTCTACTGTGTCCTGCATGTCTGAGTCTTTACTCTCCAAGGCTCTGCATCAAAACTCCAACTTACTCCTCTGCCTTTTCATTTTCTCTGTGAATGTCCACCCACCAAGGGGTCAGGGACTCAATGTCCTACTGACATGGCGCAATCCAAGCCCTAATCATAATTTAATCAAAAGTATAACCTCTGAATCCAATACAATCTAATGTTTCCAGATGATCAGACCAATTTACAAACACCGAATGTCTATTTTTGGATTTCATAAATAATGCCAAACTGCTACACTCCATCCTCTGAATTCCAAAAACACATTACAATATTCAAAATAACTTATTTCAGTAGCAGTGCTAAGTACAAAATCATATCACAATCAGTTTAAAAAAATACAGTTTGTCTTGGGGCAAAGTCCAGTATGGCTGTAGACCTCTGAAACTTACAAGACCATTTATCTGCTTTCAATATACAAATGGACAAAGGACAAACATTTCCATTAATGTTTGGAAGAAAAGGAGAAATTGGGAGGGAAGCATGAGTCATAGGAACCTTACAGTTCCATAAATCTGCAGGGCATACTTCATTAGATATCAAAGTTGAGAGTCTTTCTTAAGCTGGTGGTTTCTTCTCCCTGGGGCCACATGGGAACCCACACTTTCCATAGGCATGCCCAATGGCCATTTTCTTGGTTAAATCCTCATCAAGCATCTGGGTGGCAACCAAGCTCCAGACCTTAGCCTCCAAGAGCATTGGGAAGATGGCTACACTTTACCCAAGCTTTTTTGTTAGAGTGTTAACCCTCTTAATACAGTGACATGAAGACAACATCTTTCCTAACCATTGTCATACAGGCCCAACCCTCTCAGAGCAATGCGTTGGGTGACCTGGGCTTCCCTAATCCATTGGGGGCAGGTCCACCCTTCTCAGACCTATGGGGTGTCGACCTCATCCTCCCTAATCCCTGGGGAATGTGCTCTACCCTCTCTATACCCTGGGATGACAAATTTACATACATAACCCAATGTCTATTTTAAGAATTCATAAACCTTACCAAACTTCTACAGCTAGTTAATATTGAGAATAATTATATGCTTTATACTGAATACACTTTTGCAGATATTTCATGGAAGCCTCTGTGCAATATTAACCAATGTTCTTCAGACATGATTCTCTCATAACAAACAAACAAAATAAATGCACCTTGAGTGCCAAGCCTAGTCCTAGATGAAAAGAGCAGAACAACACCATTTGCTACCAGGGAATTCCCTGTGGCCATGGCCACCTTTTGTCCTACTGACTTTAAATGAGCACTTCTTGTCTCAATCACATGAAACCAAAGTATTCTCCACTGTTCCTCAGAGAGTTCATGGTCTAAAAGGAGTGAATTTCTTCATTTTACAGATCCTTAAATACCTAAATGCTTTGTACAAATTGAGAAATGTGCATATGTCAAAATTGCTGTAGAATTAAAGAAAAAAAATACACAATTCTCCCTCTGCAGTTGGTTTTGAGGAAAAGAAAGCAAAGACAAATGAGAGAAAAGACAAACTACTTTACTGGCATGTTGGCAACAAAATGTATGTGTTTTACTAAAAACAAAGAAACAAATTTAAAAAAATACAGTAAGCATGATAATTTGGGAGGAATAAAAATTATATTATTGTTTCAAAACAATATTTCCCTACACATGTATATTGATCATCTGTAAAGGAATTATGGTGACAAATGATTAAAATAACAGAGGCAATACCACATTTATTATTCATCGGAAAAGATAAAGGTAAATGTGAAAATTCCTTTTTGTTTTTGACACACAAATTTTAATCCAACTGCTTTAACTTCTAAACCTTGGACAACAATCCATTGCAGGCTCTGAAAAAGAAAATATATGTGGTTTGTTCTAAGGAACAGAGTATGCCCTATCAGATCTTACTTGTGAAAATGGTCATGAGTGGGTTGGAGGTAATGCATTATTTAAAATTTTGTGAAGATATTTGGTCTGTCTTCATAATTAAACCCAAAAAAATGTTATAGGCAATGCCTCCTGAGATTTTATCTGCCAAAGTATCAAATATTAATATATATGTATGATGGGGTGATAGAATGGAAACAAAGATAATATAAAGAATTCACAAAGGTAAAACAATTGTATTCAAATTTATAATTTTAAGTTTAGGACACATGCCATTACATTACGATCCTATGTTTTCATAGAAGCAGACACACAGACTTCCTTGTCTGTCATCCCACATAGGATAGTGACAATGGGGAGCCATTGAGAATTGGGCATGATCTTCTGGAGCCAGGAAGGGTTTATGACTCAATGGCAAGCAGTGGTGGACAGTATGTCCTCATGAAATGAAATTCACAGCTCCTGGTTTCTATTGGATGAATGACAGAGAATGATCTTGGCATGGTGATGGACTGTAATGTATACATCTTACCTGACTCCAGACTAAAAGAGATGGGGGAGGAAACTCTGGTGAAGGATATTCTCTGTAGCTTAAGCAGGGACTGAAGGTGTCAGCAGATGGAAACTTTCTGCTGACTTCCTTGCAACTGGGTAAATCTTTCTTTATGCGCATGGCTACTACCACCTATACTGACTTTAGTGCAGCATGTGAACTCAGAGGAGCACCATGTTTCAAGGAGAGCAAAAATACTAACAGGATATTGAGAGAAAAGCATGGGACTCTAAGGGATGTTGCTGCTGAATAACCAAAATTTACAGATGGAAATGATGAATATTTTCAGCATTTGGGAATGGGTAAAAAATACATTTGAAAAGTGAACATTCAGAGGAGATAGATTCAGTATATAAGGCTCTGTGTGCTGAAAAGTTTCTAAAGAAAATGGACGTGGAGTAGCTTCGAGTGCAGGTGAGAAGGGAGAGGTGATTTTTGAACAGCAGACAGCTCTCTGGAGGGCCTCCCAATTTGTTCCTTTTTTGGGGTATGGAGAAGAATGGATGTTCAAAGCAAAATGGTCTTCAGGCCTGCTGCTAACCCACAAAACATGAATCACTAGGTTGCTCCCTCTTGGGTCCCTTTTCTCTCATACACCATGTCAGAAAATCCTCTTTGCTCAAACTTCAACATATATTTAGAATCTGACATCCTAAGAACTCTTCCACTACTAACAGTATTTAAACCTAAATCAGATGATCTGTCCCACAATTTAAAACCAAACTCCTTCTAATTGTCTAGAAAGATCCACAAACTCTGACCATCCTATTAGTCCTGTCTAGGTGAACCATTCAATGGAGACTTTCTTGACATTCCTTTGCATTTGAAAGGAGTAGTAATTTGCATATTCACATATATATTTTAAATTTTCTGGAGTATTTACTTCCCTCTATTAGACAGTCAGAAATAGGATAACTGGATTTAGAATCATACATATTTTAATAGCTGAAACAAAGGAAAAAATGTTAAGATGAATTTATAAAAAAACAACAGAAATGCGCACACGTACGCTTTTCCCCAAACGGTATAATAATTAATGATAAAGATTATTTTATATAATTTTTATTAGAGAAGTTGTAGCTTTACATAAAAAGCAGGCCAAAATATACAAAGTACATATATACAAGGCTCCATTATTTACATTTTTCCATATTGTGATAAGTTTGTAACAATTGTTGATTTATATTAGGGTTAACTGTGATGTACAGTCCTATGTTTGTGGGTTTGTTTGTTTTTTAATTCTTACTCTGGTAGCATACACAAACCCTAAAATTGTCCCTTTTAACCAATTTTAAATAAAGAATTGCATTTATAATGTGTTACCATCATGAATAACAATTACCAGATTTATCCATTACCCCAAACAGATATTCCATTTAAATTAAGCCTAATTTCCCATTCTCTACCCACACTCCAAACTGGTAAACTATAATATCCTTTTTGACTTTATGAATATGCTTATTTTCATTTTTTTTTCATATAAGAGAGA
>JAQZBX010073164.1:0-14961 GCA_029593785.1 Cabassous unicinctus | reverse complement strand
TGTATTCTGTGGCCATGCTAAATACATTTATTAGTTCTAATAGGGTGGATTTTTGCTGCAACTTTTTTTTTTTTTTTTAGGATTTTCAATGCAGTTGAGAAAATCATTTGAAATTAAAGACAGCTTTACTTTCTCCTTCCTTATCTGTATACATTTTATTTTGTTTTCTTGATTTACCATGCTCAATAGGACTTCTACAACAATGTTGAATGGAAGGGGTGAACATAGACAAGCTCACTTTGTTCCTGGTCATAGGGACAACATTCAGTCCTTCATTTGTAAGTTCAATGATAGCCGAGAGTAGGAATTTAATAGAATGCCGCTATTTCCCCCTTCCATAAAGAAATTAATGTTATCACGTAAAGCAACAATATAATTGGTAAGTGGTAGAACTGAGCCCTGAACCAATGTGTTTTGATTTTAAACACAATATTTTTTTCTCACAATGCCACCATTTCTAAACTGAGTACCAGAGGATTCTAACTGTACAAGATAACAGTCTACATTAGTTATGAGTAACACCATCAGAGAATTCCCTTCCAGGAGTTTGTGTGAGGCTTCAGAGATGGACAACATCTCAGTCTAGAACCTGAGAGATGCATAAAGAAAAGGATTTCTAATATGCCACAAGGAAAAAGAAGTTATGGAGGAAAACGAAAGAGGTTTAGAGAAGCCATCACATGTAATCTAATTAAGAAAACCAGATACAGTTCTAGTAAAAATCATGAATCTACCTACTGCCATTGGTTCAATAGAACCAGACACAGAGAGGATTTTTCTGACTATATAAACCGAAGTTGAATTTTGGACTATGTTCTATATTATGAAGTCATGTAAATGGTTCATGAAAAGATGGTTCATGTGAACTGGGCTATGTAAATGGTTTCCTGATTTATAATATTTTCCTTTGTTTCCTTAAAATTAATTCCCATTATGTGAAATACCCAAAATATGTTCTTGTTCCCTGAATTATAAAGCTAGAAAATTCAAACAGTAATGGTACTGTAAACATCCACATTTGGCTTTGGAAAGTGTTTTTAAATGTTTAATGCATTTTTGATTTGGCACATATGAAAATTCATAAACAAAAATATATGAAGTCTCTATTGTGAATACCTGTTACAGGATGAATTTTACCTAGATATTCTTGCTTTTTTTGATGGCATTTCCTTCTGGCTAGTCATACTAAACTCTCAAAATTCAACTATTTTGCTCTTTTAAAAACTTCTCTTATTCATGGTTAAATACCTTTTGATGAAAATAATGGAAACTGAAAATTTGGCCCTCCTTACATGTTTCATGACGTTAATAAAATAAGCATACAAAACTATATTAGCTTAAACTAATATAGATTCAAAAGCACAAATTGTATTAAATAATCAATAACATAGATACCTAATGTTAATAACCACAGGTATCCTCTTATATAAACAATATTTTGAGAAGGAACATATTTCTTTGTTTTGGGCTTGAGCTTTCATGTTGCTGTTTGGATTTTGGCTTTATGTTGCTCCACAAATGTATTTCTATAGTTTTTATAGCTAACATTCTTCAAGATATACAAAAACAATAAGCAGCTATTTTAGTACTAGTAAGTACTAACTCTTGGAAGCAATAGTAATAGTAGTAGCTATCTTTTAATAAAATACTTCTATTTATTAAGTATTTATTTCCATTAAGTCATTTTGTCAGCCTAATAATCTTTTGAGGTAAGTTTAATGCCAAGTTTATTTTACAAAGGAGGAAACTAAGCTTTAGTACAATTTTTATTTTCTTTAGTTTTAACCATTATACCATGTGGATTCAAAACGGTAATATTTAAACATGGATATTGGACACAAAACACATCAAAATATTTAAAACCTTAAACTTGTTAACAATGAAATTCCACAATCTCATCTGTCCACACACTGAAAATCCAATGGAAATAGCAACTTAAAATGTCACAGTATTTATCTTAGAACATTTTTCAAAAAAATGAATAACCACTAGCATAATCTATTTGATCAAAATAAATGTTAAAGGCAGATATAACCAAAATTTTATCAAACTATTTATAAAATATCAAGCTTTGATCATAAGTCAGTATTTTATTGTTTCAAGGACATTGAAGAGCACTCATGAAAATTCAGATATAAGGTAGGATTCCACAATACTTACAAACATCCTCGAGATCATAGCCTATGCCTCCCTGAACTTGCATAATTACAAACCAATCACCTTAACATTGACATATTTTAGATATATTGAAGAAAGGATCAAGGGCTTTGCGGGCCAGAGTATTGGTCAGCATTAAATTTGACCTTGTAAAAAGAGCTTACAGCAGATCGATTTTATTATCTTCTGTGATAGAGTGACAGTCCTTAAAGAAAAAACAGAAGTATTGGGCCTGAGTTAGATTTCTATTTTCGACCTTTAGTCTTAGCAATTGAGTTCAGAGGTTTACAGATCACTCTCCAAGGAATCCCTGGGGTCTGAAGAGGTTCTCCCAGAGGTTGTCTAGGAGACTAGAGTCACAGGGACAGAGATGATGGGCCTCTAGCTTCTCATCCTTGTTTCAAGCACAGCAGCTCTGCTTTCATCTGTTTCATGCATTTGGCCATAAAGTGTTTTTAAAAGAAAGAATATCTCTTCCTCAAAAAGTTGAAAAGCACTTCTTAAAACCATCTGGCTTGTAGATAATATTCTCAGCTGGACAAAGCACTGGATTCTAAGGGCTCTTAGCACTAATGCCATTACTGGCTCCATCTAGCAGAGATCACAGTCAGATGCAGGCCAATATTATTTAATATATTTATTAGTAATCTAGGTGAAGGAACTAAGCTTTTCCTCATATTCTTCTTTTTTTCTTTCCCCACCGGGAGGTCCCGGAGATTGAACCCGGGTCCCTCCATATGGGAGATGGACGCCCAACCATTTGAGCTACATCCACCCCCCCTCATATTCTTAATGTATGCTAATTGAGTATGGTCAATGATCATATTCAAAAGCAATCTGAAATTCAGAAATATGTTTAATAAGATTAGGACTTCAGATCAAGAAAAAACACTCAACCCAAATGCACAAACAATATATAGGCAACAGCAGGGTAAAAATAAAAAATAAAAATAAATCTTTGGAAGCCATTTCTAACAATTGCTGAGTTTAAAGGGGAAAAAAGAAGCTAACACAAAGTTTGGCTTTATCAATAAACATAACATATAAGGCCAATTCTTCCACTTTTTTTGACATTGGACAGGCCCTAACCTAGAGTATACTTTTTGGTAGTTTCATTTGAGAATTTTGTTCAAGACTTAAATAAGGACTAGCAAAGAACACTAACTACTAAGTTATTCCAAAGAGAAAAAGTTAAAAGAAATTAAAGTATTTACCTTGAGAAAGAGATGAATATAGGGAAAAATTACAGTTTTCAAAGGCAATTAATAATTACAATAAATTGGCTGCCTTGCCCCACAGAGAATTGCTGAATGTGAGGAATATGTAGAAATAGTGACAAGTGTTTGATTTTCTATAAATGAACCATCTTGGTAATAGAGAATTTTAAAATACTGGAACATCTAACTAGGAGAAGCTATAAGATTTTCATCCTTAGCAGCTCTGGCAACAAAAAACACATTACTTACCCTGATTCTCCTACAATATTTCACTGGATTTTCATCTCAGATTTCCATCTAAGGGTACTGGGCACATAGTGCTTTCACCCTGGAAGGACTGTTTCATGAAGTTCATGTGTCTTCTTCATATTTTCACAGTGTTTCGCTCGTGGTTCTACCTACCGTCCCAGGTTTGGGTTATTAATAGCCCACCATACTCACAGGTAAAGTATAAGAAAACTTTGCAAGAAGAAGAAAATATTTGGTAGAGGCATTTTGTTATTCCAACATAGTATTGATCTACTGCCACCATTGCCAATTACCTGTGAACAAATACTTGCAGGCTGCTCGCCAGTATATATCCCAGCACTTCTCTCTGATATGTGCAAGTGACTTGCTCTCAGGTTTTCCCAGTCTCCAAAATACTTGACACCTCCAGCCATTCTTTAAAATTTCTTCTATAAGTGTCCATCTGCCCTGTAAAATCTTACTACTACAAATGCTTGAACCTCTGCCTAAAGTTTGCTTCCTTCTACACAAGAGCTTGCCGGGCCCAGGCATGAGGCTGGGGTAACACTCTTGATTGTCAATGATGAACAGATGCATAAATAGCCAGCTTTCATTCTCCTCAGGTGAGGTAATTCTGAGGCGATCTCTACATTGTCTCCCAGAGCTTCATGGCAGGATCAAGCTCCGGACCCAATGGTCTGCCTCCAGGAGAACCCATCCTAAGAGAAACTATCTCCATATCTTTACATGTGCATTTTACAAAAGCTCCCATTGATTCTCTTGACATTTTAAAAATACTACACATTAGCATTCAAGTACAAAAGATAACCCTGGTCTCTGTGTTATCAGTGTGCCCCACATTAAACTGCTTACTCACACCCTTGTGAGGTAGTATATATCTCCCCAAATACACAACACTCAGAACTGGAATAGTTCAAGTATATGTTGTTCCTGGCAGCTCTAAGTGAAATATCTTGCAGAACACTCTGTGATCCAACGATCTAGGATGAGAGGGTTTAGCCATAGATATAATTTGCTTTAAGCATATTTTCCTACCAATTCTAGTACAGTGATGAAAGAGATTCTTTTTTTTCTCAAGTAAAGATAGGAAATTACTTTATACACTTTTCTTTGGCTCCTGATCATGCTATGCAATACCTCAAGAATCCTACACTATCATTTCTATACATATGGCAGTAAAATGTGCTCATTTGTGTAAGTTACAAGCAAATATATAAGTAAAAGTATTGTTTGTGACAGACCTGACTTTGGGGATTCATATGAATTTCTAAAGTTCTAATGGATTTCAGCATTGACATTACAGCATAGAAATAAAATATCCCTTGCAATAATTCCAGGCATCTCTGATAGAGAAGATTGTTGCAATAATTCAATGGACGGTAAGGCAAACTTACCCGAATCATCATGACTGAACATCTGATATCATGAATTGTATCATAGATCTTCTTTGAGATGTCGACAAATTGATTATCATCAAAAACATCCATTGAGTTCTTGCTTAAAGCTTCCAAAGCAACATTCACTTGTGTTACAAACTCAGGAATTGCTGTTAAAGGGAATAAAAGAGGGAAGATTGTTCTCTTTATATTTTTGGATTTCTAGAGTTTCCAGGAAAGGGAAATTTTTAAGCAAGTATTTGATTAATAGACTTTTTACTATTTTTTTTAATGTTGATAGAACAAAACATAGTAGGTGATACATGGTACAGAGTAGATGATCAATAATTTAATGATTGAAAGAAAGAATGAATGAATATAATATGTGAAAGCCAGACAAAAATGTGTTTACAATGCAACATGTTCAGCTTGCATTTTAATGAGATTTAGATTGGGTTCATACTCAGAAGTTCCAAAAATATATTGATTCAGGGTTATAAGAACATTCAAACATTATTTTCTTTAAATCACCAATCCATACCACACCACTAAAAGGTATTTATTTCCATTTTACTAATCAGTGGTTAAATGACTTTCCCAAGGTCATAAAGGTAATAAGATTTTAATGACTTAATCTTACTTTTTGTAGACTTGAGAAGGAGAGAACTCAAGAAAATGTACCCAGTTTTTTGGAACTCCCTCCAGGTCCCGGGGTGAATAGAAAAACCCACCAAGACTCCCACTCCCTAGAACAGTCAAAGTGACTCCTTGCTCTTTGGCATCCACTATTGACTCTAAAGTTATAGCTAAACACAAAGAGCTATGTTCTAAAAACTATAGTGGCCTGCTGTTTCCAAAAACTTTATTTCACAATCCACCCCACTAAAGAAAGTTTTTTTCATCCACCAAACAAGTTTGTAACATAATAGTTGTATATCCCTTTTATTCACCACCCCCAGTCTGTTATTACCATATTGGTCTGTACAATACTCAAACTATTCCCATCATCTTCTTATATAGATCTTGGCCAAAAAAGAGAACCATAAAATCATGTAAGGGGTTGTTTTTCACTGCCATGTAAGAAAAATACAACACAGTCTTTTCATTATTGCAACATGATCCCATTTTAACTCCTCTAAGGGCCTTTTACTAATAATATTAGCTCCAATTAAAATAAAATCTTTCAGAAGCAAATGTTTAATTTCTGAAGTACAGATGGAAACCACTACTTTCTTACTCTAAGATCATAAATGAACTACTCAAAGCTGATATGTAATACATTTCTCATTTCATTAGCTTAAACATCAGATGTGGGTGTGATTTACTTATACTATGGACATATGGTTACTTGGATCAGTCTAGGAGTGATTTTTTTAATGCTTTCAAGAAAATATAAACAGTATAATTAAGTAGCCAGTTAATGATAATTTAGAAGGAATAACAAATTGACAAACCTGTCTGGAATCTGTTATCTACCTAGTCTTCAAGAAAATAAGGTTTTATACATAATTTAAAATCATGTTACACAATCATTGATCAAAAGGGGAATACCTTAAACAAATTCCCTGTAAAAATTGAAATGCCAAGTAGGATAAACCATTCTGAATTTTGGAGTGTAGATTTATTTAAAAAGGTGCCCTTTGGGGTCAATACATCATTGACATCAAACATAAAGTCTCTTGTCTATTTTTATACTGCTAATTCTAAACCAGTTCTGAACTCTCTGGAAATCTGTATTTACTCTATTGACTTTACTCAGAATATACAGAATAACAGGTAGCATTCATTGAGTTTTCACTCACCTTGGCACTGTGCTAAGCATTTTATATGTTCTGTCTCATTTAATCCTAACAGCAACTCTATAAGGCAGGAACTATTACTGTCCTAATTTAAGTGATGAGGAAACAGCTTATAAGTGATGAGCTGGAAGTTGAAACTACAGAGAACCTGCTCTCTGAACCTCAAAGGTACACTGCCTCCCTCTGTAAGTAAATTCCTTGGGGATTCAGAATTGCTGTGCTCCTTGGGAGAATTTCTGTTAATTTTCAGACAATGAAGTTAACAAAATCATAAAGTCAAGTTCTCCTAGGGCTTGAGCCTCTCTCTGGTAGTGACAGAGATTGAATCTTGGTCCACAAAAGGCACGTTCAGATCCCAAACCCTGGGCTTTGGGTGTGAACCTATTTGTAAATAGGACCTTTGAAAATGTTATTAGTTAAGGTGTGCCCAAACTGAATGAGATTGGGCCTTAAATCCAAAATGGCTGATGTCCTTAAATGCAAAGGAAATTGAACACAAAGAGTAAGCCACAGGAAGAATTTAGAAGCTGGAAGTCAATGGGACCTGAAAAATAAAGGAGAAGACAGAGCCACATGCAATGCCATGTGACAGAAAAGACAAGGATCAAGGATCACCCGCAGCCAGCCCCTGAATGCCAGTCTTTGGGGAGAAATCATCATCTTGCTGATGCCTCAATTTTAGAATTGTCCTAGCCTCTAAAATTATGAGCCAAAAAATTCCCATTGTTTAAGCCAACTCACTGTTTTGTATTTGTTTCAGCAGCTAGGAAACTGAAACAGGTAGTAACACAAGAATAGTTTGTCCCTTCTTAATCTTTGCTAAATTTATTATATGCATTCAAAAGCAGGTGAGGGCACATAAGTATTGAATTAAATAGGTCATAAAGGAATTCAAACTCATTATAGGGAATGATCTGAAATTATGCCACCAAATTGTTTTCTATCATTAATAAAACACAGATTAAAATATTTCTAATTATATTATTATCTTTGAAAATTACTAATGGTAGAGGAATTTGGCCTTGAAAGTTCACATAATTTTAAGTCATCATTTCTTTATGTTATTCTAAGTAACTGGAAAGGATTTAACAAGAGTGAAAGTGCAATTAAGCTCCTCTATAACTACCTGCTAAACTTCATTTTTTCATTTCTTTAACAAATATTTATTATTCTGTTCATATTTATTTAATATTTAGGGAGCCAATATTATGTATCAGGAAGATGTTTGGTACCTCATAGGTTATGGCATACAACTCAATGACTTGTAAGAATTTTGCTACTTTTCAAATGAGGGGATCAAGTATCAGAATGAGTGAGGACTTTATGGCAATATCACCGGGTTTATTAAGAGCAGCACTTCTGACCTCACTATTCTACTATGTACCTATTTTTCAAATATTTCTATAATAATAATAATAATAATAATAGTAACAATGAAGAGAAAGGACTTTGGGATATATCTTGTTGATGCTGCTGTTATGTTTCTTTTTCCCCTCTGGACAGAGATGTTTTTCCTCATATGAAGCCTCGTATCACTTAATTAGTCTGAGTGTCTAGCTCTGGGTCTCTACAATGGCTTAGAGACCTATCTCCTTTACCTGGGGCTTAAATTTTAAAAAATCTTCATGTCTCTAAAAAACATGTTAATGTACTAATGCTTGATTTAAAGATGTTAGAAATTATTCAGTGGCTTTCTATTATGTGGTAAGGATTTAAAACTCTTTTCCTCATGTCATTCTACAACTTGTTTATATTTATATCACAATAATTGAGTAAATGAATTATTATGACTACTTAAAACTTTGAAGTTGGCCTGGACCAAGAGATAGTCTATGATAAGATTTCCTTTCTTATACACCATTTTGTTTTAGTGGAGCTAACAAATTGTCCCCCCCACCCCCTTTTATTTAATTTGCTTAGTTTTCTTTGTATTTATTAGGAAGAATGCCCAAATACTTAAATTAGCAACACCATTCCCTACACCATCAGATTTCTCATAATCCATCAATCTAAAATGTTACCAGGTTTGGCAACCAGCTTCCAAGATGGTCTCCAGTGATCCTGGCCTCCTGGTATTCACGTCTTTTTCTACTCCCTTCCCACATTGTATCAGGAAGGCTCTGTGGTGCCCAACAGAATACAGCAGAAGTAATAGCATGTAACTTCCCAGGTAAGGTTAAAAAGACATTGAGATTTCCATTTTGGTCACTATTGCTCATGTATTGCTTATTCCTGTGAACATTAGCTGTTATGTTGTGAGCTGTTATGTTGTGTGGGCCTATGGAATGGCCCACATGGCACGGAGATTAGGCAGCTAGCCAACAGCCATGTGAGTGAGCTTAGATGTTGATCCTCCAGCTCCACTCAAGTCTTCAGGTTAGTGCTGTCCCAGTTGACACGTTGACTACAATATCACGAGTCTGTGAGTCAGAACCACCAGCTAAGCCACTCTTGGATTTTTAACTCACATAAAATGCAAAAGATAATAAATGTTTGCTGTGTTAAGCCGCTAAATTTTTGCATAATTTGTTCTGTAACAATAAATAACTAATACAATAATAGATACTCAACTGCAAAGAGAATAATTTTGCCTGTTTTGGTTCATAAGTAGTATGATAAAGGATATACTCTTTTGTTTAAAGTTTCATTCAACATTTAAGTCATATGACTTGATGCATGTTATTGTGTGTATTATTAGGTTATTCATTCTCATCGTTATATTATAGTAGAGTAGAATATAATATAGTATTCCATTGTATAATTATACCACAATTTATTTATCCATTCTATGGTTAATGGGCATTTGGATAATTTTTGGTTTGGGACTGTTATATATAGTGCTGCTATGAACATTATAATATGTGTCTGTTGGTAAATATATGTCCACATTTTCAAGGAATATACCTAGCAGTGGAATTGCTGGCTTATGGGGTATACATATGTGCCATTTCAGTAGATATTAACAGTTTTCCAAAGTGGTTATAAAAATTTTATTCCTATCACCAATGCAAGAGAGTTCTAGTTGCTCTACCTGCTCACAGACAATTGGCATATTCCATATTTTACATATGATCCTACCTATTGTTCAAGATTATTCCTTAACCTCTCCAGTTACTGCCACTCAGAAAAACAAACTACAGGGTAATGGTAGAAGAAAAGCAGAGAGAAAAAAATGCCCTAAGGACTGTAGTTCTAGAAAAACACTGCAGTTCAGCATGTAGGAGGTATCATGAGACACAGGAATAGGGAAGTGAGTCTATGGGAACAGAATCTTTAAAAATTCTGAGGTGTATAGGTGTATACTGAGGTTCATAGGTGTATAGTTGTATAAGGCATCTAGTATAAGTAACATTTCTTTCTTTGACTTGTGGTATTGAGAGATGGCCCTTCACATGTTACTGGGGAGTACTTGAGTGAGAATAAAAAGAGCTAACTCCAGCTCTCCAAACTCCAATTCTTTGCCCAGCTTTCTATGATTACGTGCCTGCATCCTTCCCCTGACCCTGTCTACCTAGTAACTTTCTCCTCATTTTTCATTACTCAGTTTAAATGTCAGGTCCTCTGTGAAACTTTGCCTGATCAACACCTCTATCCATGCCTCTAACTTTATTAGGTAATCCTGTCTCTCTCTTTGATATGCTAACATCAGACATGCCTTTGTTAAAACTCATGTGCCTCTAACTGCATGTGTTTCCCTTTACTCAACCACTTCTAAAAACCTGACAGAGAGCTCTTGAAACAGAAATTCTATCAGGTCATCCCTTTATTCCTCAGGAAAGTGGTAAGTAGTAGAGTCAGAATTCAAACTCAGGTTGTCAGACTCAGAGACTGTTTTCAAAACTACTGTATTCTATGCCTTGAATGCAAGGATAACTACCCTAAGACATACCCTCAAAACACTGAAAAAAAACACTGAGGATAAAAAGAATTAAATTTTCAAGAAAGAAAAGATCTCATACAAAACATGAAAATCATATTGTCATTATACTTTTTATTATCAACAATGGATACTGAAGGAAAAATATGAAGCAATGCCTTCAAATTCTAAGGAAAAATGATTTCATGCCTGAATTTTATACTCAGTCAATCCATCAATCAAGAGAAAGTAGGGATAAAGATTCTTTCATATATGCAAGTACAAAAATGTTTAGTTTTCATAAACTCTTTATTAGGAAGATACTTGAGGACATATTCTCAGAAAATAAGAGATAAATCCAAAAGAGGAAGACATCAGACTGAGGAAATAATAGAGTCAGAAAAGAAATATAAGAAATACCCAGGGGTTTTTTATGTATATTTAGCATTGTGACAATGAGCAAACATCAATATTTTTGAGAGTTAGTGTTCTCACTCTGCAAGTACTACTATGGAATGGGATAAGGCTATGGGATGGGATTGAAATAACACTATGGGATGGGAATGGAGTTGCTGATGTCAGCATGAGCTCATGATTTTGTCTGACATTCATTTATCAAATCTTTCAGACAATATCCTAAAACTTCAGAGAATGCAAATAAACATGAATTAAATATATGTTTAGCGCAAACTAAAAACCTTGAAAAGAAACGGATTGTGATCTCCTTGTGTGAGAGAATCTGGTTTGTTAAATTACTGCTTTTAATAAACTTTGCTGAATGAAAGAGGAAAATTCATATTTAAGTGCAGTCGGGGAATTCACTATTGAGAGAAGCTGAAGTGACTTATTTGATAAATATTGACCCCCTAGTTTCTGTTTTGTACAGCTGGATTTCTGTACATTGGTTTATGCACACTATTTTAAGCAAGTCTACTAATTAAAATAAAAATTTATTTATAAATTGCTAAAATTTTTAAAAATAGTTGCAAATGGGGGAGGGGCAATATGATGGCTGAGTAAGGAACTCCAAGAGTCAGTTCATCCTATAGGGCAGTTAGTAATCACCTAGAGCTCTCTAAAGCACCTGTTTGGGGTGGGCAGGAGACCAGAAGAGCATCCTTCAACATCCTTGAAAGAATGGAAGGAGATTGCCCATCTGCAGAGAAGATTCCTAAGTAGAGCACTCTATACCACAGAGGCCAGTGCCCATCCTCCACTGGCAGCACAAGACAATTTGGGAGCTATTCCGTGGCTGGAGTTGGAAGCTCCATTTGCCAAAAACAGGGGAGGAAGAGACAGTTGGGCACCATCTTCAGCTAGTGATTAGTAAATTCAGCTGGCTAAAGTATAATCCCAAGAACAGATAAAGTTTGAACCTGTCCAAGTCGGAAAGAGGCCAGTAGCCGCCATTTTAACTCTACCTATAGCAGAAGGGGAAGTGGGGCTGACTGAAAATCACAGTGATGGTAGGGCCCAACTTCTTTCCACCCAGACCAGATTGCAGCCCTAGCCTAGGCTCCAGCCCTATCTTTAGCAGGGAGGAAGCTGGCGGGACATATACCAGCCTCTCCAGGTAACTACAGGTGCTTTAGACTGGCACAGACTGAATAATCAGAAATCTGGGGTTCCATTCCACCTCCCAATAGAAAGGAGAGGTGGTTTGTTTTATCAGCCTCTCTGGGTAACTGCAGGCACTGTCAGTCCACACAAACTGGTTTGTTGAGCACCTTTGATAAAATCTCCAACCCTCCACCCCCATTAGGATGGGAGGGGGCTGGTGTTTCCTCAGCCTCTCAGAGCAACTGCAGGTACTATTGTCTCAAACTGACTGGATCCTCAGTCACCTGTAGCTCCATCCCCACCCTCAAGAAGATAGGAAGAGAGCTGTGTTTCCTCAGCCTCTCTGAGGAACTGCAGGCGCTTTCAGTCCAAACAAAGTGGATTGTTCACTGCCTTCAATTCCATCTCCACTGCTGCTCCAACCCATAGGATAGGAGAGGGTTGGTGTTTCCTCAGCCTCTCAGGGCAACTGCAGATGCTTTTGGCCTACATGAACTTGACTGTTGGGTACCTGTGGCTCCATACTCACACCCAATAGGACAAGAGGGGTGCTGTGTTTCTTCAGCCTCTCTGGGTAACTACAGGTGATTCTGGCCTACACAGACTGAATAGTCGGACACCTGTAGCTCCATCCCTGCCCCCAAGTAGGATAGAAGGGAGCTGTGTTTCCTCATCCTTTCCAGGCAATAGCAGGCATTTTCAGCCTGCACAGATTGAACTGTTGGGTGCCTGTGGATCCTCCCCCAATCCCTAATGGGATAGGAGGGGGCTGGTGTTTCCTCATCCTCTCTGGGCAATGGCAGACACTGTCGGCCTGCACAGGTTGGACTGTTGGGCACCTGTGTATTCACTCCCCACCCCAATAGGATAGGAGGGGGCTAGTATTTCCTCAGCTTCTCCAGGAAAAGGCAGGCACTTTTAACAGACACGGACTGAACTGTTGGGTACCTGTGTTTCCAATACCTTCCTGTAAAGGGAGGAAGGGACAGTACTCCCTCCGGCTCTCAGGACAACTGCAGGCACATTCAGCCCATAAGGATTAAAATGTTGGACACTCTAGGGGGTACTTCTACTCCCCTGGCAGGGGAGGAGGGGAACCAGTTCTACATCAGTTTACCTGGGAAACTGCAGTCATTTTGGATCCACATGGTATAGACTGTTACCCACACCTGCAGCTCCATCCCCGCCCCAGGCAGGGGAGGAAGGGGCATGGAGCTTCATTAGTTTCTCCAGGAAACTATATATGGTCTTGTCCTGCATGACTTGGATTACAACACATGGCTGCAGCTCTGTTCCTACCCCTGGTAGAGAAGAAAGGTGGGAGAAGCTTCATCAATTCCTGGAGCAATGTGGGTAGTTTCAACTTCCACAGCTTAGAGCACCAACTACATCCTTGTCTCCTACTACACAACCAGCAAGGGAGAAAGGACAAGAAAGTCCTAAACTAAAGAGAGAAATTGCACCCACAATAAAGACATCTAGTAAGCCTGATGCCACGATAACAAAAACGTACAATCATACCAAGAAACAGAAAGATATGGCCCAGTCAAAGGAACAAGACAAGCCTCTAGACGACATAAAGGAGTTGAGACAACTAATCCTAGATGTTCAAACAAATATCCTTAATAAGTTCAATGAGATGACTAAAGAGATGAAGAATATTAAGAAGGCACTGAGTGAGCACAAAGAAGAATTTGAAAGCATATAGAAAAGTAGCAGATTTTATGGGAATGAAAGGCACAATAAATGAAATGAAAAATATACTGGAGGCATATAAGAGCAGATTTGAGGAGGCAGAAGAAAGGATCGGTGAGCTTGAAGACATGTACTCTGAAAATGAACATACAAAAGAACTGATGAAGGAAAGAATGGAAAAAATTGAACCAGGTCTCAGGGAACTAAATGACAGAAAGAGACATGCAAACATATGTGTCATTGGTGTCCCAGAAGGAGAAGAGAAGGGAAGAGGGGCAGAAGGAATATTTGAAGAAGTAGTGGTAGAAATTTTTCCAACCCTATTGAAGAACATAGATAACCAGTTCCAAGAAGTACAGCCTACTCCCATATGAAAAAATCCAAATAGACCACCTCAGAGACAAATACTAATCAGAATGCCAAATGCCAAAGACAAAGAGAAAATTCTGAGAGTAGCAAGAAAAAATGATGCATAACATATAAGGGATACCCAATAAGATTAAGTGCTGATTTCTTATCAGAAACCTCATAGGCAAGAAGGTAGTGGTACGATATATTTAAGACACAGCAAGAGAAAACTGCCAGTCAATAATCTTATATCCAGCAAGATTGTCTTTTAAAAATGAGGGTGAGTTTAGAATATTCACAGATAAAAAGAAACAGAGATTTTAACTAAGATACTGGCTCTGCAGGAAATACTAAAGGGAAATGCTACAGCCTGAAAAGAAAAGACAGGAGAGTGAGGCTTGGAAGAGAGTCAAGTAATGAAGATTATATCAGTAAAAGTAACTAAATGTGTAAAAACAGTAGTGAAAATAAAATATGACAGATAAAATCCAAAGGTCAAAATGGGTGAAATAAGAACTGCCTTTACAGTAATAACATTGAATGTTAATGGATTAAACTCCCCAATAAAAAGACACAGACTAGTGGAATGGATAGGAAAATATGAGCCAGCTATTGCTGTCTACAGGAGACTCACCTTAGACCCAAGGATACCAATAGATTGAAAGTGAAATACTGGAAAAAGATATTCCATGGATGCAGTAACC
>JAQZBX010073163.1:0-14959 GCA_029593785.1 Cabassous unicinctus | reverse complement strand
GAATATGATCATTGTGCCACTCCCCCAGCCATTATATATGAGTATGTGTGTGTATATACACCTCTGGAATAAAAATGGAATATATTGTAGGTATATATTCCATGACAAGATTGGCGATAATGGATTCTGGATGATTTTTGAACTATATCTGTGGGTATGCTGTTTGGCAGAACTTTTCCATTTTCCTGATGTCATTCCTTGCTATTAACCTCAGGATTGTAATTTTAGTAAATTGTCAGTATTGTCAGAAATTTTCACAGCTGTCATTATTAGCATTACTCTCCATGGGAGTCAGAAAGATCTTTATGTGACCTCACCTTGGACACCAGAATTGCCCAGGGGACACCTGACTTGTCACAACTGTGCAAGTGAGGAAGGCCAACCCTACTCACACTCAGTCTCCTCACCTGAGCACTGAGTGATGTAGATCCTCTCATCTCTGAATATCTCTTTCCACCTCATCATATCATAGAGGAAACTTGAATACAGCATATTACAGACTGGCAATTTAATAATATCAGTTGTTGGTTTAATAATAAATTTGTTAAGAACTTCATCCCTAGTCATGTTCCTTATGGCTGAGGCAGCAACATGAGGTGTAAGGATTTGGCCTGGACACTAAAATCACCAGAGATTATGGCAGAATTAAAGCATTAAGGAGAACATACTACAGCATGTGTCAAGGTTAGGACCTGGTGCATAAGGCTTTCAGAAAGTCCATGGATGGAAGTGATGTGAGGGGAGGTTCAGGGAGAAAAATCAAATCTACATATGGAATAAATTATGTCACTATGAGAACACTGTGCTGAAGGTCAAATTGCAATTATCATTGAAGACATATTTTCACATCTCCTTGTTTTCTGCACTCATTGTGACATTGACATTTCATTAAATCAGTTCAGGTGAATGAACTTCTAGGCATATTGTTTGTTTCACATAACTTTATAGATTTTATTTATAAATGGAATTGTCCAAATAGAAGTGATTTAAAGAAACTCCACTGATTCTCCATGCTAAAAAATCATAGCAGGGGCAAAACCAAAGCCTTCCCACAGAGGTGAACAGAGACGTCATGAGAAGGAAGCCCAGATGCTGCAGGGAAGCTCCCTTATCTTTCCAATTCAACTGCATCTCAACCTGGCCCAGGTGCTCAGTGGTCCTGGGTCTCTCCTCACCTGCCCCTGGTCCTGGCCCCTGGACTCCATGGTCCTGAATGATGTCTGTCTCTACCTGTGCATCTGGCCCTGAACCAGACCCTGTTCTCAGATCTCCTAAGAACCCCAGGCGTTAGTCCAGCTGGCCCTGCAGGGAGAAGAGGGCCTGGGCTTCTTTTGACATCCCTGCATTGTGGCTCCCATTCTCTGGTCCTGGTTGTGTTGCTTCTTGTAAGTGGCAGATGGATCCAGCCTTGGCAGGCATCCTGGCCGTGGATGGCTGAGCTACAGTTATGGTCATTATGGCTGTTGAGTCTGGCCAGCTCAGGAGCCCCTTGCCAGACTCCTGTGGGTTACAAAAGAGCCCATGGCTATCAAAACTGCTTAATCTGCTCTCAGCTATTGGACTTTCCATGTGTCTTCAAGGACACTAATCACTGGTCAGAACAACTGTTCACTGGGTGAGAAGGGGAAATGCAGGCCTTTAAAGCAAACTCCCTAGAAAAACACCTCCCCCCTGCCATTGACTGCAAGTGATCTTGGCCAATCTGCATGGACAATGTCAGTCTAGGCCCACACTGCCTTCCCCTCCTGTGTGCCTCAGACAGTAATATATGGCCATGTCCTCACCTCTCAGACTGTCCATTTTCAGACACAGTATATGAATCTCCATCACAAGCTGTGTCCTGTGGGCAAGGTAAACCCCTTAGAAACTGGGAAGGGAATAGAATCTACCCCAACACTCTCTCCTCACCTCCTGGGTCTTCCCTCAGGAATAAAAGCCTTATCTCCAGGGGAGGGCACCAAGAAAAGTAGCAGAGGACTCTGCTGGAAAAAAAGGCTTTACAGCTGTGGGCGGGACAAGATGGGAAAGACAACACTTGACACTTAGGGGCAGTAATTCATTTTAGCTCCAGGTCTGCCTGTCTTCAAGAAAGGAACACATAGACAGCCACTCCCCAGACATAGCTTCACAAGGCAAGCTTAAGGATAAGGCTCAGTCAGGAGATCAGAGAGTGCTCCCCTTTTAACCCAGCCTCCTCCACCACACTGACAAACATTAGGAACATGAGGGCAGCATTCAACTTGGGGCACAAGTAACTGATGACAAGCCAAGCAGGAAGACAGAACAAGGCATCAATAAATGAAACTAATATTTATTGTGTCACAGCAGAAAAAGTTCCAACTCAGGAAAACATGGTAACAATAAACTCCAAATAAGCTTTTACTAGACTCACACAAACACACAAAAACAGGCACTGCAGATGATAGGGTGTGGTCATATTAGCAGAAAAAAGAAGAATTGTAATAAAAATTAATGAGAAAGAAAAATAAAATAATAAAATAATATCCACTATTTCTTGCTTTCCACAAAAATGTTGGGGAAAATAAAAGTCAAGAGAGCAATCAAAATTGACAAAATAATATAATGAGTTTAATATGTGACTTAACTATTGGAATTAAAGTATAAAACAAAGAATTTAATGCAATTATGATTAATTCATTAAAATCCTTATTAAATGGGAAAAGCTAGACAGATGACCAGGCTAGATAGGCAACTTCAACAGAAATATTGCACTTATTAAAAGGAATTAAATACAAACACAAGCAACACAGAAAAGCAACACATGAACAGTAATGAATAATGCCTTCCTCAGGAGATTTAGTGCATATGCCACAAAATAAAACAATAAAAAAGAGCAGAGGTCAATATTCATTATATAAATGGTAAATAAAGTAAAAATTTTAAACCTGGGAAAAGAGAGTAGATCATCTTGGAACTGTGGGCCAATAGCACATAGTTTAATGTAGGTATAACCAGAGAGCCAAAAGGATGAAAAATAGGGAACCAGAGAAAAGAAGTACTTGATGGAATATTGGTTAAATTTTTTCTAAATTAAGAGACAGGCACCAAATTACAGATTCAAGATTCTCAGCCACAACAATGATAAACACGCAGAAACACTGAGAGAGAGAGAGAGAGAGAGACTCAGAGAGAGAAGTATAATATATTGAAACTGCTGAAATACAAAGATTAAATGTGGAAAACAACCAACACAAGAACACTAATTTCAAGAGACTGGTCATTAAAACCATGGAAACAAAATGGAATATAACTTTAATTAGGAAAGAAAACTTAAAAAACCCAAATTTCTAAACCCAGTGAAAAGAGCCTTTACATTGGAATTGCTCAGATAGGCAGATACTGAAAGAAATTCTTTCCTGCATACCCACCCTTCAATGAATGCTTAAAGATGTTTTTCATAAATGAGTATTCTGTATATCAGAAATTTGAAAATGTGTAAACAGAGTGCAAACATTAAATGGAGGTGAAATTTAATATTTTCCCACATGAATTGATTTATACTTTAGTTATTTAATGCAGTAATAAGGATTATTAACTTTTGTACATTTATAACAGGCATAAAAGACATTGGATGACAACAAGTGAGGAAAGGGAGGATTTGGAAATGTGCTGTCCTAGTGTCCTTACATATACATGAAGTGATTTGAAATATTTAAGGGTAGAATGAGATAAATTAAAAATGCTTATTTTAATTCTAATAGCACACCCTAAAAGGTTAATACAACAGCAAATAATTATTAAGTCAATAGGTATGTTACATTATATTATTAAAATGCTAATTTTATCCAACTGATAGAAGAAACAGTTGCCAACTACAAGTGATAGTGTCTGACTACAGGTTTCAAGGCCCAAATAAATAGCCTCAGATTGTTATCATTTGGATGGTCTTAATTATATTCCCACAATGCCAATGAGGTCAAATCTATTGAAATGTTGTTCAACTGTTATATATTTTTTTAATGTTTTAAATATATATATATATATTTTTTTTAAAGATGCTTAGATTACATAAATGTTACACAAAAATTACAGGGATTTCCATGTTCCCCACCTCCCACACTTCCCATAACATCCCACATAAACATCTTTCATTAGTGTGGCACATCACCTGCAATGGATATAAACATCCTGGGGTTTTGCCACTAAACATGGACCATAGTTGACATTGTAGATCACACTCTCTCCCACACAGTTCTGCATGTTATATGCTGGTGAAAAATGGCCTATGTCTGTCATTGTAATGTCACTCAGAATAATTCCCAAGTCCTGAAAAAGCACCTGTATTACAACTGCTTTTCCTTTCCCTGCCCCAAAAGTGTCCAGTGGCACTGGCTCCACCTCACTGTTGTAATTTCTTACATTGCTTGAATCACATTATGTCTACAACAGAATACCATTAAGTCCACTCTAGTTCATAGCTCTTCCCCCAATCCTGAGGAGTTTGGGATGGTGATGTCTACTCCACCTCCAAGTGAGAGGGGGCTTATATCCAATGGATATGGTGGATGGGATTATACTACATGCAGCTGCAGACTTTCTCCATTCTCTGGGATGGCCATTGTCCATCATTGTCTCCTCACCAGGTGACTTGGGTGAGTCCATTGAGCTGTAGATTAGGAGTTGTAGCTCCACCAAGATTCCAGGCACAGCTGGCACATGGGCAGGCCAGAGTCTCCAGTCTCTGGAAGTACACCTACAAACTCCAGCACCACATACAGGTTTGAATAGAAGGGTCTGATGGACCATGTGCAGGGAGGACTTATTTGAGTCCAACTCTGTCACTCTCAGGAGCACAGATTCCAAAGTAGAGCCCATTGATAAGGCATCAATCTCTGGAGCTATCCCCCCTTATATAGGACCAGAGTGTCTCCAGAGTCTTCAGGAGCCCCTCTGTGTGGGATGATATTCACTTTGGTTTTCTATGAGATCGTACTGAGGTGTGTGTAAGCGTTACTTCTGGTATCACCTCCCGACTCTCTTTGAACACTCTTAGCCACATGAACTCATTTGTCTTTACCTTTTGCCCCATTTATTTAAGATCTTTTTCCAGTCATATTGTCAGTTGGCACTTGGTATTAATCCCTCATTGCCAGGGACGCTCATCCCCAGGAGTCATGTCCCACGCTGGGGGGAAGGAAATGCATTCATATGAGGAGTTTGGCTTAGAGAGAGGCCACATTTGATGAACAAGGAGGCTCTCAGGTGGCAACACTTAGTCACCCCATAACCATAGGCTAAGTTTCAATTACAAGAGTAAAGACTCCTAAGGCTAGTCCTCAATAACAAGAACTCATCAGTGGACCATCCTCCTTTGCCAGACCCTGGCTCTGCACTTGATGGACTGTTGCTGCTCCCTTGGAGAATGTGGCAGAGCTCTCCAGGCTTGGAATTCAGTAGTCCCTCATTTATTGAGTGATTGTCCACCCACTGTGACCATGCCCCACCCCTTGATCATTTGAATAATTTTATATACCTTTCATGTATATTCAGGTGAACTTCTTCCCATGAAACCCCAATTCCAGACACCCCCCCACCAATGATCCTCTCCTGCACTCTCTGTAACCCTTATGTGATCCAAGCCTTCCTTGAAGATGAAGCCCATATAATAGCCAAATATAATTAATAGGAAAATTAAATAATGATAAGCTTAAATGTAAGAGATAAAATACATGGAAACTTAAAAAAAAACACTAGAAATAAAATAAAATTAAATGATAGGGATATTGAAAAAATGTGAAAAAACAAAAAATTTTTTAAAAAAATTTTAACCATTTTTCCTTTTATCACTGCATTATAGGGTGTCCAGTCTGTACTGTGGTACCTGCCCCCTCTAACTCCCCAGTATCTCCCGAATTTTCATTTAATTATCAAAGAAGTTTTAGGTCACAGCAAAGTCACACACAGAATGCTAGAGACTGCCATATACCCATCATCCTTCCCCTTTCCTCACCTCATATTAAAACCTTTTTTATGTGGATGGCAGCATTGTTATAACTGTTGTACAGATAGTAAAAGATAGCTACTAAATATTGTCAATGGTTTACAGTATAGTTTACAATTTAGACAGAACAGTTTAATAATTTTTAATGATATTTACCATGTCCTGTGTCCATTAATGTAAGGTAATGAAAAACATTTCCCATGACCACTAAATACCCCTTGTTTGATCTTTTCTGTCCCTTCCTCCCCATACCCCTGGGGCACATGACACTCCCCTGTCTCAATTCATTGGAGGACTAGATTCATAGTTACATACAACAAGAGGTCTTGACACGCTGATTATCCTGTCCTATTAGGATTCACCCTTGCACCTAAGAGACACCCACCTGTCTGTTTCTGGGTGAGTTGGTCCTCCCAAAGATGGGGGTCCCTCTCCTACACACTCAACATGTGGGTCTCCACTCCCCAACACAACACATATGACAGGATGAACACTCACACAATCCCCAGAAGCCTAGTCCAGATGCACCCCTTCCTGAATACCCCCCCAACCTAGACCTTAAACCAGTGACACTAACTTGTAAAACTGCCATAAGAGCATTCCCACCCATGGACTTTCAACACCTTACCCACAAATCCCATGTTCACCTAGTACCCGTCCCATCTCTCCACCCAGTATCCAAGGTATTTTAACCTGCTCTTCCTAATCTACCCACTTGTCAACCCTGCACCATCAAACCCAGTAATATCACTACTCACCTGTCCTATCCTTCAATATGCACCTATACTCTATCAATTTACCATAGATTATGTCCATATGGGTGATGGCTCACAACCTTCTTTTTCTTTCTCTCCCTTATTAACCTATCTTTCAGATAATGGTTCTCATAGACTGCTCCCTTTCCTCAATTCAAATCAGTGAGGTCATGTACTGTTCATCCTTCAATGCCTGGCTTTCTTCACTCAACATAATGTCTTTAAGATTCATCCATGTTATTCCATGTGTTAGTACTTTATTCTTTCTTACAGCTTAGTAATATTCCATTGTATGTTTGTACCACATTTTGTTTATCCATTTTTCTGTTGATGGGCACCGGGGCTGATTCCAACTTTTCACAATTGTGAACAATGCTGCTATGAACATTGGTGTGCGTACAGCTATTCATATCTTTGCTTTCAATTCTTCTGGGTATATACCCAGCAGTGGAATCATTGGATCATATGGAAGATCTATTGTTAGTTTTTTGAGGAACCACCAAACTATCCTCCACAGTTGCTGGACATTCCAAAATCCCACCAGCAGTGGATGAAGATTCCTATTCCTCCACATCCTCTCCAACACTTATAGTCTGCTGGGTTTATTTAATAGCTGCCATTCTGATGGCTGTAAGATGGTATCTCATTGTAGTTTTGATTTGAAGTTCCCTAATAGCTAGCGATGTCAAGCATTTTTTCATGTGCTTTTTAGCCATTTGTATATCTTCCTTTGAGAAGAGTCTTTTCAGGTCACTTGCCCATTTTTTAAATGGGTTGTTTGTCTTTTTATTTTCCAGGTGTAGGCTTTCTTTATATATGCAGGATATTAAGTTCCTATCAGATATATGTTTGCCAAATATTTTCTCCCAAAGGGTAGGCTGCCTTTTTATTTTCTTAATAATATCCTTTGAGGTGCAGAAGATTTAATTTTGAATAGATCCCATTTATCTAATTTTCTTTTGTTGCTCGTGCTTTGGCTGTGAAGTTCATGAAACCATTTCTATTACAAGGTTCTGTAGATGCTTCCCTTCATTATCTTCCAAGGTCTTTATGGTTTTGGCTCTTATATTTAGATCTATGATCCATCTTGAGTTGATTTTCATATAATGTGTGAGATGGTATTCTTATCTCATTCTTTTGTATATGGTTATCCAGTTCTCCAAGAACCACTTGTTAAAGACACCATTCTCTCCCAACTGAGTGGTCTTGGGGGCCTTGTCAAATATCAGATGACTGTATATGTGAGGGTCTATATCAGAGCTCTCAATTTGGTTCTATTGGTCAGTTTGCCTATCCTTGTGCCAATACCATGCAGTTTTGTGCACTGTAGCTTTGTAGTATGTTTTAAAGTCAGGTAATGTGATACCTCTAACTTAATTTTTCTTTTTCAATATGTCTTTGGCAATTCAGGGCCTCTTACAATTCCAAATATATTTTGTGGTTAATTTTTCCAGTTCCATAAAAAATACAGAGTTGATTTTTATTGGGATTTCATTAAATCTGTAGATTAGTTTGGGTATGATAGACATCCTGATGATGTTTAGTCTTCCTATCCATGAACAGGGAATATTCTTCCATTTATTTAAGTCTTCTTTGATTTCCTTTAACAGTGTTGTGTAGTTTTCTGCATATAAGTCCTTTAGATCTTTAGTTAAATTCATTCCTAGGTATTTGATTGTTTTAGTTACTATTGTAAATGGTATTTTTTTCTTGATGTCCTCTTCAGATTGCTCATTATTGGTGTACAGAAATGCTACTGATTTTTGAGCATTGTTTTTATAGCCTGCAACTTTACTGAACTACTTTATAAGTTCTAGTAGCTTTGTTGTAGACTTCTCAGGGTTTTCTACATATAGGATCAAGTCATCTGCAAATAATAAAATTTTTACTTCTTCTTTTCAAATTTGGATGCCCTTTATATCTTTTTCTTGCCTCAGTGCTTGAGCAAGTACTTCTAAGACAATGTTAAATAGTAGTGGTGATAGTGGGCATCCATGTCTTTTTCCCAATCTCAGAGGGAAGGCTTTTAGATTTTCAACACTGAAGATGATCTTAGCTTTGCGTTTTTCATATTTACCCTTTATCATATTCAGAAAGTTTCCTTCTATTCCTATCTTTTGCAGTGTTTTTATCAGGAAAGAGTGCTGTATTTTGTTGAATGCTTTTTCCACCCCCTCTGCAGCCAAGCCTGAGTATCACTGGACTGTTGGGTAAATCAGTCTTGTTCAGTAGATTTGCCTCTCCCCTTAGCCTGGTGCTGTTTCAACCTGGCTTATCTGTTTCCCAAAGCTATGAGGGGTCCAGGTAGCCAAGTCAACAGAGAGGAATCCCCTGTCCACCTTCTGTCAGAACACTTCCACTTTTGGAGAATGCTCACTCTCACCGGGTTGCCAGTGGGGGTTGTGGCATTTCCCTGGGCAGCTAGGAAAATCAACCTTCCTCAGCAGAATTGCCACTTCCCTCAGCCTGGTCCTGCTTCAAGCCAGCTAATTTGTTCCCCAAAGCTGCAAGGGGTTCCAGGCAGCAAAATCCACAGAAAGGAAATCCGTCTTGACCCTCCACCAGAATCCTCACACTCTCAGAGAATGCTCCCTCTCAACGGGTTGCCAGCAGGTGTCACAGCTCAAACCAGCCTTTTTCCCTGAGGGTGGGGCTCAGCCGTCTGTGTTAACCTCCATGGGCAGGTTTAAAACTCATGAATCTCTACTGAGCAATCGACATCATCCAGCTGCCTCCAAATAGATGTCCCAAACTTCTCGCTCCATGCGCCCACAGCACAGACGCCCAGGCAGGACCCTGTCCCCAATCAGCCATCCTCAGAGATCTAGTCAGCAAGTGTCCTAACCCAATGCAATATTGCCTCCCATCTCCAACTCTTATATTTTAATGATTATTTTTGTCAATCTTCTATTGATTTTTGAGAAAATGGAATTTCTACTTATAATTGTAGATTTCACTCATTCTAGTAGAACTGTCAGATTTTTTTCTTTCATGTAATTTAAAGTGTCATTATTGGCATCATGTGTAATTGGTACTGTGTTCTTGTTGACTGACAATTTATTACTAGGAAATATGCCTACTTGTTTATCATGATAGCCATTGTAATGAAATCTGATTTGTCTAATAGTTAATGAAGCCAATTCTTCTTACATTGATAGTTTCATGATACAGAATTTACATCATTTTAATTTGAATAAGATTCAAGTCCACAGGATGATTCAATGGATAGACACTCTGATTGTGCCCTGGACATGAGCAGCATTTCTGAGAGAAGGTGGTGATCATGTGCATGTTCAGACTCCATGTGAGTGCATCCATCCCTGGGGCAATAGACAAATGGGCTCAAAGGAAAGTTGAAAATTTCAGGAAGTGCAGGTACTACATAATCTAGATGTGTAGGAATTACATGTTAATCAATATTACTTGGCTAAAGAGCCAACAATTTCAACTATTTAACCACTGCCAGTAGACATTAATCCTCCAAATCCAAAATGTTAGCTATAAAATAGAACAGGTAAAATAGAATCACATTCTCACATTTAGTGGACCACTGCATATCAGAGTACTTGGAAAGACATTTTACCAAATTGAATGTTAACTCAAGGTTCATGCACTGGGAAATTCCACCACTGGCTTCCTGGTCTCCAAACAAGAAAAATTCAAGATGATTTCCTCAAACTTCTCAATTTCCTTAAGTACTACAGAGCCTCCAGTGTGGGGCATGGAAATAACAGCTGTGGTTTCCACTCTGGGGACAGAGGATTACTTGGTTTGTAAATTCATTAGATGGAAATCCAGGATTATAATAACCTGTGTTGTTTTTTTGAATCTTCTGGTTCTAAACCAAAACAAAGTACAAAAAGTTGTTTTTGCATTAATATAGAAGGAAACACAGCAGTAAATGTAGGAAACATCTTAGCAATGGTTGATTTGTGCAATCCAATTATGCCTAGGAAAATGTAAGCAACTAACAGTAAACAGAATAAGAACTCAAAGAGAAGGTGGTTAGAGCTGTACTGAAGTAATGGATATCAGATGATTTGATTATTGAGTCCATTTTATGTGTGTGTGTGCATGCATGTGTATGCACACATAATATCTTCAGCCAACTCTAATACAAAGGAAGATTTTTCAGGTATTTCCCCTGCATGCTTACCATGAGAATAAATTCATGTTTTTCTCAGTTCTTTTTCAGTTCTTGGCATAAGTTCTTGATGAAATAAGTGAGAATGGAAAAATATAATATGTGGCAAGGAGGAGTCTTAATAAAAGGGCATTCACACTACTTTGGAGAGCTAGACTATATCCTTCCTATAATTGTTCAGAATATCATGGTCCTTCACTCTTATAACTTTAAAAAGAAGCAGTCATCATATTTGGGATTAGGGCAGTTTCCTGGGCATTTGGTTCTCTGAGCAAGCAGTTAAGCCTCTATAGCCAATAGGAAACTTCACAGCATGGTCAATTTCCTATATATAGTGAAGTCTATGTGAACAGATTTCATCAATATTTCCACAAGAATATCCTTCCTTCATCAAAATGTGGTTCTTAGTGGAGTCACATTCTTCTCTCCCTCAGATGGTCAGTTGGAATTCATACATGAATGTGTGGTGAGCAGCAGAGCAAAGTGTCATTTGCATGTCTCCATACAGGTGAAAAGTCTGCTTTGGGAACTTAATACATGCCTTTCATACAAACACAGCTACTCCTGCTCAGGAGCACCTGGTGGCAGGAATTACTCTTGTACCTAAACTACATATGTGAACAGTCAAGGTGCATGTGTGTGTGTCAGAGTCATGGGAAGATAATCTCCTCCTGACTTACCCACTGCCTCCTCATAAGAAAGCAAAATTGAAAATCACCACTGGTCCCATATACTGATATATACTTCAGGATGCCATATATGAAATTGCTTGGTGCTTACTGGGAAGCAGGGGCAACTGGTATTGGAGGAGACACAGTAGTATCAAACCTATATGAGCAAACAGAATTTCCTCCATATTTCTCCACCATGAATGTTTGGAGAGACAGAACAGGCTAGGGTTTGGGTGAAGGTGTTTGTGGATGAGTGACGTTGGTTTGCTTGTGGGAGAACTGCTGTGGGTTTAATTATAGATATCAGTTTCTAGAAAAGGTAATATTAAATATGTATTATATTTATATCAATATCTGGATGAGTTTATTTGTAAAAGATCTCCAGAGAAAGAGATAGAACTGGATATACGAACCTATAAATAAAAAAGTTTTATTTAAAGGAAATTGCATAAGTGATTGCTCTGGTGACCTGAAATTCCATAAAACAGTGTGAAATCTGTAGAGCAAAAATTATGTAACTGTGATATAGAATTCTTGATTCCAAGTATTTAGGGAACCCAGCATGCTAGAAATTCAGAGACTGGAGGGCTTAGACTTGAGACAGAATTTCTTCTCCTTCTGGAAACCACAGTTTTTTTGTTTGCTTGTTTGTTTGCTTTTTTGTTTATTTGTGTCTTTCAAATAAAATGATGTTGCTTCACAGTGGGAAACTCCCAGACTGTAGAAAGCTCCCTCAGGACCCATTTCCTCAGGACCCATTCCCTCACTTTCATCTCCTAGAACTCAGCAGTGAGGTAAATCTCTGCTCTTCCCTAGAGAGGGAAATGTCTGCACTTAAACACTTCTCAAATATTTTTGTACATGGAGAGAAACCAATGAAAATGGGAGCAAGTATTCTTACTCTGTATTTAAAAATTTCTAAGTAGAAATTCAATTCTGGGCCACAGGCATATCACAGAATTATGGATTCATGAAATTGAGCCAACTGAGGCAATTTCAATTATTTGCCATCCACATGTTGCTTCTTTAGGATATCCAGGAGAATAAAATGAAACCATATTTTCTTGCATAAAAAAGCCTGACATTTATCTAGCTATATTGTGCCTGGTGGTCAATGGCTCAGGTGTTGCTTTCTCAAATCCATGATCTTATTTGTGCCTTGGTTGACTGAATAATGTATACCCTCAAAACACATGCTCTGAATTTCTTTTTGTTCCCTCTTCCCCTAATTTGGGGCAACAAAAGAAGGGCATATAAAATTCATAGCAAATGCTATAATTTTCTCATCACTTTTATGTGCCAGGCACTGTGCTGAGGGCTTATATTTAATCTACACACTCTCCTGCATGATATGTATGCAGTAGGCACATTTAGTAACATTTACAGATGAAGAAACAGAGGCAGATATTAGGTGATGTGACTTCTCTCTGACAGCCTTAGGGAACAAAGCCAGTCACCCTAGTCTGGCTGACTCCAGAGCTGCAGGCCACTATGATATACTGCAGGCCAGACAAGAGCTCTAAACATACTACATTTCTCTCTGCTGCAAGCTTCCAGATAGGACATCTTTGCCCTGAAGTGAAAGCTGGTCTGAGCACAAGGGGATGAATGAAGGGTAGGAGTCAGCATGGACTGTATTGTGATCCTTTCCTATGTAAGAGCCTGAATTTTAACCCACTTCCTGTGAACTTATTGGAATTGGAAATTTGTAGATTTTATTTTTAGTTAAGGTTTGGCCAAACTGATTCAGGTTGGGATTTAATTCATATTACTTGGTGAAATATAATAGAGGAACTCAGAAGTCAGAATTCTAGAAAATCACAGGGAGGAAAAAGAATCAGGAACTCAGAGGAAATCTTAAGCACAGAACCAAGTTGAAAGAGAGATCTCTATGAAACAGGAGTCAGAGATGTAAGACAAGGAACCCAGGGATTGTGACAAGCCAGGGCCAAAAAAGCTAGACATATCGCAGAAAGCATTGCCTTGATTTGGGGCTTCTAATCTCCCAAAGTGTGAGCCAAAAAATTGTTGTTTTTCCCAAACCCTTTTTTGTATGTGTTATAGCAGCCTGTGAACTAAGAGTGTCAAAGATAGGAGGCCTCTGGACTTCCCTGTGACATTGATTGAGTACTGCAGGAATATTAAGGCAGCCTCATTCCTGAAGGGCATGGGAATCCTCTGGCAACTTAGGCTCTATGATTCCATGGTGACCTGTCTGAACCATCAATGGACTGCACAGCAGTTGAGAAAAACTGCATCAGTCCGCAGGCTAGGAAAAGTCCATCAACATTCCTCTCTCCTTCACTCAGGTTCAGATTACATCATGGGTTGAGCGCTCTGCCAGCCTCCTGCAGAGCCGCCCTGTTTTTCAGCCACCAAAAGTGAGAGCCTTTTTTATATGCATATGAGAGTGATTCCTCCAATTACAATTAATATGTTCTAATTCAGAGACGGAAGTGGTAGGCCAGTTGTGCCCTGAATATCAGCAGAATTACAACACCTATTCTCCAGTTCATTGGACTTACCCAGGACAACTAAAAAGGTGGTAATGATGGACAATGCCCATCCCAAGGAACAGAGAGAGTCTGCAACTGCAAGCAAAAGAATTCTGCCCATCTGCCCTATCGGGATCTAAGCCTCCTCTCAATTACAGGTAGAATGTTCCTCACTATCCCCAAATCCTCAATGTTGGGGAATGAACAATGGACTAAAGTAGACTCATTATTATTCTACTATAAAATTATTGTTATTCTAGTAATGGCAGAACTCATCACTGATGTGGAGGCAGTGGCCATCAGAGGTTCTGAGGGGAGGGAGAGGAAAAAATAGATGTAAAAGGGGGCATGCAGGACATTGCAATTGTCCCACATGACATTGCAATGACAGATACAGGGCATTTTATATTTTGTCATAACTTACAAAATTGTGCAGGACAGAGTGTAAACTATAATGTAAGGTATAATCCATGGTTAATAGCAATGCTTCAAGATGTGTTTATCAAGTGCAACAATTGTACCACTCTAATGAGGGATGTTGTTAATGGGGGAAAGTGTGGGAGGAGAGGGGATAGAGGATATGGAAATCCCCTATACTTTTGATGAACATTTATGTCATCTAAAGCTCCTTTAAAAATAAAGAAAAATTTTAATTAAAAACAAATAAATCACTATTTGTTAATTTTGATAGTCAAATTTAACTGTTGGTAAATTTGCTAATGTGAGTCTCCCAGGGGTCAGATCTCTATTGCATGCTTTTTTTTCAGAATTAAGGAAAATGCACACAAAAACCAACACAAATCTTGCAAAATAAACAAGGAAAACTCCTCTCAACAAGTGGCGTTTGGGGAGAGGTACAGCATCCATTGTGGAAATATACCTACAGCAATTTCCCTAACTCCAGTTCAGAACAAAAAAAATTAACCTGCATG
>JAQZBX010073162.1:0-14968 GCA_029593785.1 Cabassous unicinctus | reverse complement strand
TCCCCAACACACACTCTTAATTTGAGGGAGGTGGAAGAATAAACTAGAAAGTAATGAAAATGGTTACTGATGGGTGTGAGTGGGAATGGAGTGGAGGAAATAGGAATGGGAGTGAGACCTCTCTGAGTATAACATTTATAAGGTGAGATTTTGGATCATGTGAATGTTTTATACATTGAAAAACTGAAATTAAACAAACGAACAAAAAAAGGATTTAAAAAAACACCTAAAATCGATGTCAATAAAAATAACAGATCTAACAAGTATATTAAATTGATAACATAACCCTATTGAAAAGCAAATTAATTCTAATAATTTTTGAATACAGTACTCTGCATGTCATTTAGAAGTATGTATTACTTCTAAAAGTATTGCAAAGAAATTTTGAACTTTACTTAGAAGGTCTGTTGCTGGTACAGGTGTGTCAGCCTACAAATTACTGTTTTATAATATATTGTATATATTATAGAATAGAATAAATGAGGAAATATATTGATGCTCTATCTCACTGTGGAAGACAGAAGATAGAAAAATGCAAAAGGGAAGGCTAGAAAGAATCTTATGGTTTTGGGTTTTGAATTGGAGGTATCAGTATGAACTCATGATTTAAATATGTATCTGGATAAGAGTTGTACTGTTCATTGTCCTATGCAGATATGTCCACTGAAAGGGCCTAGAAGAAATGATATCCCAGTAGCAAGGAGCATGCCAAGTGCTCAGACCTAATTTTTTAAATGCCATTTCCTACTAAAAGGAACTAAAGTTTCTCTGCCTACGGCAGACAAAGTGCAATGAGATCTTGTGTCAGAACGTGAGAAAGTGCTCAGATTGATGGGACATTGTTTTAGTTTCCTTGTTGCTAAAGCAAATACCATGCAATGAGTTGGCGTAAACAATGTGAATTTAGAAGCTCAAGGTTTTAATGCTAGAAGAAGTCCATATCAAGGCATCATCAAGGCAGTGCTTTCTTCCCGAAGACTGGTGTTCTGGGGTTGGCTACTGGGGAGCCTTGGCCCTGGGCTCCTCTGTCACATGGCAATGCACTGGCGGCCTCTCTTGGCTGGGTTCTCTGTTGGGTTCCATTGATTTTCAGCTTCTGGCCTATGTGGCTTTCTCTCTATCTGACTGAATTTCCTTCTGCTTCTAAAGGACTCCAGTAACAGCATTAAGACCCATCCTGATTGAATTCAGCCTCACCTTAACTGAAGTAACCTCATCAAAAGGTCCTATTTACAAGTGTTCACACCCACAGGAATGGATTAAGTTTAAGAACATGTTTTTCCTGGGGCACATAGCTCCAAGCCACCACAGATATATAAAAGGACACAGGAGTCAGTTGAGGGGACTTTCATTGGCCAGATATGGGCATTTTGAGCACTAAAAAATAATAATGGTGTTGGATTATAATAATTGCATTTAAAAAGAATCCAGGAGTCCTTATTGATACTCAAAAAGAGGAAAGAGGAAGAAGAGCTGGGGAGGGGAAGAATGAGGAGGGGAATGGAGAAAAAGAAGAAAAGAAAGAGAAAAGAGTAAACAAGGGAAGGATACTTATTCTTCCTTAGACAAGAATGCCAGCTAGTAGGAATGATAAAATTAAATAAATTGGATAGATTCATTTAATCTATTTATTATTATGTAAACAACACAAATTATTTATTTTATGATATAAATAATGTGGCAGTTTGATATTATTTATGAATTCCAAAAGAGATATTATGTTTGTAAACTGGTCTGTTCCTCTGGGTGTGATACCCTTTAATTGTATTAGATTCAACTGAGATGTCTTTGATTAAATTGTTAAGATTAGGGCTTTGATTTTTACCACATCATTAGGGCATGCAGGGTTGAGTCCCTACCCCTTGGTGGGTTGATAAAACAGACTCTCACATGGAAGTAGATACAGAGAAGAAGAACACAGAGGAATAGAGACAGCTCATTAGACATGGCAGAGGCACCTGGAAGAGAGATGCGCCTGATAGTCTACAGCTGACTTTGTGACGAGAACAGCCAGCTGAGCAGGGAAAGAAAAGAGCCCTGGGGAGAGAGAAGCCTTATGCCAGCCTACAGCTGAAAGTTATTGGTCTACAGTGAGGATACTGGTCTTGATTGAAAGAGCTTGTATAGAGAGACACCAAACCAAATGCAACAGGTGAATGTACAGTAGATCCTGAATTAAAACAGCAGAAGAACGAGTGTCTGTAACATTTTCTGACAACAAAGGCTTTTTAAATATAGCTGGTATATCAGGTGATATGACTGAAGCGGTATTACATTTCTTGCTTGTGATAATTGTGAGATATTTAGGGGTGAAGCACTGTTTTTGCAACTTCCAAATTGTTTGGGGGTGGGGGGGACCTGTAGAGATGAAGCACATGTTGCAAAATGTTATCATTTGGTGAAAGTGGATAAAGGGTATACTGTTCACAGTACGATTCTCTCAACTTTTCGGTCAGTTCGTAAATTTTCAAAATAAAAAGCAGGGGTTAAAAAAACACCCTGCAGCCTGCGAAGGCACCTTCTCAGGCTAAGGCCCTGGGCCCTCGGTATGTTCCTGAACTTTCTCTCTCACCTTCTGAGGTGGCGAGCCAAGGCTCAAGAGCCTTGCTCCAGGCCCCAGCGGAGAGCACGAAGTGGCTCGCGAGACAGTCTTGGCTTGCCCAGGCTGGAGGCGCACGGATCAAACGCCAGCCGCACTGAGCCCGGCTGCGGGGCGGGGTCTGGGCGGGACTGGCGTCGCCAATGGCCAATGGGAGCCGAGGTGGAGGGCGGGGCACCGAGGGGCGGGGCCTGAGCAGCTGGCGGCCAATGAAAGACGAGGGGCGGGGCTCCGTGCAGCTTCTAGGCCTACCCTGGTGCTCCGCTGCCTTTTTCCCACCTCTGTGTGGCGGCTGTGCGGGTGGTAACGCAGCCCGGGGTGGAGAAGCCGGAGGGCCGCAGTTGTCTGGTAAGTGCCTCGCCGCGCCGGGCCGCGCCTGCTCCGGGTCGCCCCTCCTCCGGCTCACCTCCCCTTTCCTCCCGCTGCCGCAGGGGGCGCGGGCTCCGGGGAGCTCTCCGCTGCCCCGGCGGGGCTGGGCCGCGCTCCTCTGGCTGTCGCATGTGGCCAGGCCGCGCCTCCTCGGTGATTGAGGGGGCCGATTGCTATGAAAACTGTCGTTGCGACCCCTGGGGGAGGCCCGTTGCGGCCTTGCTCGCCCGCGCGTGTTCCTTCTGCCCCTGCCTTCCGCTCCGGTCACCCGCGCGTTTGGAGCGCGCACCTTGCGCCCCGGCCAGCTTCCCACTCCGGAAAGGGTGCGCGGGACTTTGAGTTGCTTGGGAAACATGCCGGGTTGGCCCACATTTGCAAGGACGAGCCGAATTCAGTTGCTTGGAAAGTTAATGTACCTTTCGAGGTGTAAGTGATTTCAAGTAAAACAGTTGCAATGGCAATATCATCAGCATTATTGTTTCTGGGCGAGAAAAGCAAAGACCGTGCCACCCTGTGGAGTCTAGATTCGTCCTCTCGGTGGTGGGAAGAGTTGCAAGGCGTGAATTCTGGTATTGGCTTTGCCGCTGCCAAGCTTCGTGACCGTGGGACTCAGTTAATTCATGGGAAATGAAGGAGTTAGTCGAGCTATGAGTTCTAAGATTCTTTGAAAACCCCACATCTCCTCAGTCTGTGATGAGCTTATTTTTGGTTCTGGACCTTTAAAATGAATAGGAAATAAGAAAAGGCCATGAAAGGGCAGCCTGCAGGGAGCAAAGATTTATGAGAGAAGTTTAGAGACTTCTAAGACTGCACAGGAAAGGGCATACCAAGTAAAATTGAGAGGATTTATCCGGAATTAATTATGTAAAAGAAACTTGGAAAGCTTTCAGAAGTTCCAGCAGCAAGTATAATATTTAATTACTTCCCTCTGCGGCTGTACAAATGAGTCAAGGAGAAAATAAATAAGTAAATAAAAGAAGATGTGGTGGAGAGAATGTGTAACTTAATGTATACCTTAAGTATAGGGAGAATCTTTGGATTTCTTAATGTGATAGATATTTTCACTCAGAAACATTTTTTTTCTTTTTTTAAAGAAAGTTTTGTATTTCTCAGCAGGAAAATCCTACATTTATTCCAAATACATAGGAGTCCTCACCCTCATACTCTCCAATATTTTGAGCAGCCTTTGGAAGACGGTGTTTAGCTGTGTACCAAATAGGGGAATGAGCATATGTTCCTTCAGAGAGACCTAGATTTGAATACAGTAGCTGTGTGACCTCTGGAAAGTCATTTAACCTCTCTGAGGCTGGGTTTCCTCAATTTGAAAAGTGGATAGTGATAGGGATTTCATGAAGTTGTGAGGATTAAATAAAACCCCTAATGTGGAAAACGTCCAGCAGTGCCTGAAAGAAATATCAGGCATTGGTATCTAGTTCAGAGTGCAGTTAGGAGAGGTGGCCCCGGGGGTTTTAGCCAGGCCAGGAGGGCGCAGCCTAAAGGGAAGCTCAAGGGGGACAGGGACAGGCAACGCCTTCTATGTCTGCCACTCAGGCTTGGTAATTTCTGAGATTCTTTCCCTGGATCTGTCCAAACGCTATTGACCACTGAGGATGCATCAGTCTCCTCCTGGGTGCGGCCAAATCCACTTCAGTAGACAGAGAGTTGAGATTTTTCAAAAAAGTTATGCTAGGAAGTTAAGGAATGTGTGTGAGGAGAATTCCTCCCAAGAGAGCTCCAAAGGGAAGACATGGCTTAGTTTACTGAACAGAGATGTCACCATAAGATAACTAAGCCCTGTCACCAGATGCTCTGGACAGTCCAGTTTGCTGGCATGTGGTCTTAGCTAGCACCCTGTCTTTGGATGTTTACCAGCTACTGAGGCCCTCTGGCTCTTATTTAGGTGAAGGGATTCTTCCCTTTACTTGGCAAACATTAATTGTGGGAAGGCCCAGTTGGTCTTAACTGTTTAGGCATCAGGTTCCTAGCTAATGTAACAATTGTAGTTGAATGGAATGCTGCTACAGGAGTGGCCACTAATTTGCAGAAGGTAAGTTTATTTTGGCCATACCTCTGATTTAGCAACTAGTGGGTGTGTGATCCCAAACCATGGGGAGGCAGTTCCACAACAATTTTCATTTTTAAAATTTTTATAATTTTTAAAATGAGAGACATTGTAGGTTTATAGAAAATCATGCAGAAAATACTGATATCCCATTCCTTATCCCCACCCCAGCCCCTGGTAACCTATATTCTATTGTCTTATTGTGAATTTGCATATTCAAATTATTTCATATAGTGAGATGAACAATAACTGTCCTTCTGCATCTGGCTTATTTCATTCAATATGATATCTTCACAGTTCATGCATGTTGTTGCATGTGTCAGAACTTCATTCCTTTTTATGGCTGAATGATAGTCCTTTATATATATGTACCACATTTTGTTTATCCATTCATCTGTTGATAGACACTTGGGGTGCTTCCACCTTTTAGCAATTGTGACTAATACTGCTATGAACATCAATGTTCAAATACCTATTTGAGTCCCTGCTTTCAATTCTTTGGGTATATACCGAGAAGTGGGATTGCTAGTCATATGGTAATTCTATGTTTAATTTTCTGAGAAACCGCCAAACTATTTTCCACAGCGACTGCACCATTTTACATTCCCACCAAAAATGAACAAGTGTTCCTAATTTTCTACATTCCCTCCAATACTTGCTATTTTGTTTTGTTAACGGTAGTCATTCTAGTGAGTGTAAAACGGTATCTCATTGTGGTTTTGATTTGCATTTCCCTAATGACTAATAATGTTGAATGTCTTTTCATGTGGTTTTTGGCCATTTGTATATCTTCTCTGGAGAAATGTCTATTCAAGTATTTTGCCCATTTTTTAGTTGTCTTTTTGTTGTTGAGTCCTAGGATTTCTTTATATATTCTGGGTATTAAACCCTAATTGGATATGTTGTTTTCAAGTATTTTCTCCCACTCTGTAGGTTGTCATTTTGCTTTCATGATGCAGTCCTTGGATGCACAATAGTTTTTAATTTTTATGAAGTCCCATTTATCTTATTTTTTTGTTGTTGATCATGCTTTTGGTGTAAAGTTAACTCTTAGAAGAAAACATAAGGAAGATCCTATAGATGCTTTCTTATGTTTTTTTTCTAAGAGTTTTATAGTTTTGTTTCTTATATTTAGGTCTTTGACCCATTTTGAATTGATTTTTGTTATGGTGTGAGGTAGGGATCCTCCTTCATTCTTTTGCATATGGTGATCCAGTTTTCCCAGCTGGATCCGTTTTTTGAAGAGACTGTTTTTTCCCGATTGGGTGGACTGGCACCCCTGTCAAAAATCAATTGGCCATGGATGTGAGGCTTTATTTCTGGACTTTCAATTTGATTTCATTGGCCGAAATGACTGTCCTTGTGCCAATATCATACTGTCTTGATGATTGTCACTTTATAAGTTTGAAATTCAGAAGTGTGAGTCCTCCATCTTCATTCTTCTTTTTCAATGTGGTTTTGGCTATTTAGGGCCACTTACCCTTCCCTATGAATTTGATGCTTGGCTTTTCCATTTCTGCAAAGAAGGCTGTTGGAATTTTGATTGGGATTACATTGAATCTGGAAATTGTTTTGGGTAGAATCTACATCTTAACAATATTTAATCTTCCAACCCATAAATACAGACTGTCCTTCCATTTATGTAGGTCTTCTTTGATTTCCTTTAGCAATGCTTTGTAGTTTTCTGTGTATGAGTCCTTTACATCCTTGGTTAAATTTATTCCTAGATAATTTGATGCTTTTTGTTGCTATTGTAAATGGAATTTTTTTTCTTGATTTCCTTTCCAGATTGTTCATTACTAGTGTATAGAAATACTACTGGTTTTTTGAGAGTTGATCTTTAACCCCTCCACTTTTCTGAATTTATTAGCTCTAGTAGCTTTGGTTGTAGATTTTTCAGGACTTTTTATAGAAGCTTGTCATCTGCAAATAGAGAAAATTTTACTACTTCTTTTGCAATTTGCATGCCTTTCATTTCTTTTTTCTTTCCTAATTGCTCTGGCTAGAATTTCCAGTACAATGTTGAATAACAGTGGTGACAGTGGGCATCCTTGTCTTGTTCCTGATCTTAGAGGGAAAGCTTTCAGTTTGTCATCATTGAGTATGATGTCAGCTGTGGGTTTTACATATATGCCCTTTATCATGGTGAGGAAGTTCCTTCTATTCCTAATTTTCTGAGTGTTTTTATCAAGAAAGTGTGCTGGGTTTTGTCAAATGACGTTTCTGCATCAGTTGAGATATGAGGTTTTTTCCTTTTTTCTATTAATATGGTATATTACATTAATTGATTTTATGATGTTGAAACAGCCTTGCACACTTGGGATAAATCCCACTTCCTCTTGCTGTATATTGTTTTTAAGGTGCTGTTGGATTCAGTTTGCTAGTATTCTGTTGAGGATTTTTACGTCTATTTTCATAAGGGATGTTGGGTGTAATTTTCTTTTCTTGTGATATCTTTATTGGACTTTAGTAATAGGGTGATATTGACTTCATTGAATAAGTTAGAGAGTGTTCCCTCCTTTTCAATTTTTTGGAGCAGGATTGGTATTAATTCTTCTTGGAATGTTAGGTAAAATTCACCAGTAAAGCCCTCTGGTCCTGGGCTTTTCTTTGTTGGATTTTTATGACTGATTCAATCTTTTTACTTGTTATTGGTCTGTTGAAAACTTTTATTTCTTCTTGAATTAGTATAGGTAGTTTATGTGTGTCCAAGGATTTGTCCATTTCATCTAAGTTATCTAATTTTTTGGCATACAGTTGATAGTAGTATCCTATAATAATCCTTTTCCTTTTTTGTGAGGTCTCTTGTGATTGTAGTTATTTATGTCCTCTCTTTTCTTTTCAAGTAACTCTTGATAATGCAGGACTTTCTTCTGCCCTTTTGCTATTTAACCTTTGTCAGTCTTAACACCTTTTTAGATCCCCAATTCTTTTGTTAATGCCTGTAGGAATGGTAATATCTGTCCTCCTACCCCAAACCTGTTGGGGGGATACAATGCAATCATTTCTCTCTAGAGCATTTGGTAATGGTAAACCACAGGACCTCCAAATGCTACTGTTATGTAGTTATTGGTTTTGTTTTTTAACTTGCCATCAGCAAACTCTAAGAATGGGTTGAGGAAGGTACTACGAGATAGCAAATGAATTATTGGACTTGTTATTAATGTATTCTTACAAATTGTAATTTATTGTTTTAATCATATGAGCTATGAATTCAATAAGGTTAAGAATTAGTTAACTAGAGGTGTTATTACATGTTTTCAAGGATAATAGATGAGAGGAGGGTTTTTTGCTTATGGTTATGGGCAGGGGCTTGTTCTTCAGTAGTGAAGTACATAAAAATGAGAATTTTCAAATTCCATGCTTATGGACCCTTCTGCCATATTAATTTGTAACCACTCTCAATTTGGATATTTGGTTAATATCCATAAACAAGGTATAGCTAAGGGTAGCTTTACTCTGGGTCCTCTCTGGGTCCTTGTATTTCCTTCTAACTTGAGGAAGCCCCTTGGCGTTGAGAGGTAACATTTGGGGCCATGATAACTTGTGGTAGGCCTCCCCAGGGAAATGAAGACTTGTGAAATTCCTAAACACAAGCATAGTAAAAGCACAGGGCATATTGCTTGCCAGTAATGACTGTCGTAAATAAGAAAGCTCACTTAAAACCAAGAGTTGATAGTACACACACAAAAGGGAATTCATTTGCACGATTTTCCCGTTTATAGCCACGAGGCCAGACTTAGCAACTCAAATTACCCTTACAGAACATCTAATCTACGCGGAGGACCCAGGCTGTGGCAGGCACTTGAGTAGTGTCACAGTCAGTGAGGGCCATTTAAGGGAGTGGAGGATGGAGGGCAGCGTTTGCTGAGTGTCTTTTTGTGCTAGTTTAAACTATATATAATATTTAACCCACACAACAGGCCTAAAAGAGAGAGAGGCATTTCGTTTAGCTTGGTGAGTAAAAATATGGGCTCTACCCCTAACTGGTTGTCTTGGCTGCTGTGATGACGATGCCAACAAAGAAGAAAACCTAAGCTAACAGGAACTTCCCTAGGAAGGAAGTGGTGTGTGTGATTCTGCCCCCGAGTCTGCCCCTGTCCTTCATGCCAAGCTGCCTCCCAGCAAGTAATTTGAGTAGGAGAAGACAGCTAACATTTACAATGTGAACTGGAGATATGTTGTGGCAACTCTACGTATCTGTCGTTTTACCTTATGACACTAGTTTGCAAAGTTTTTCTGCTCCAGTGCACCTGAGGGATGCCATGCCATCCCTATAGGGACTCACCAAGTGACAGAACAGCAAATAGTTACTGAGTGAATAAGAATATTTTTCAGATAAAATATCTGTCCACCCAGAAGCTAGACTCACCGTCGCACACTGATCTATATACACAGAAGGTATCAGCATATTGGATAGCTTTCACCGCCTGAGTGAAAATTAAGGCAACTGATAAAGTGAAGGGTTGTGTGTGTGTGTATGTGTGTGTGATATTTCCTTCTTTCTCCCTGCATTTGGGACAGCGTCCCCCACCCTACCACCACTCAAGGATTTCCTTTTTTTTCCTGTGAGATAAATAATTGCTGATTTGGAGTTTAGGAGATACAGGTGCTTTGCCTTAGGAAGGCAAGACTCCCCTTGGGAGCAGGGTGGGGGGAACTGTGACCGGGTTGCTTTTGTGACGGCACCAAATGGCACTCTCCACATGAAATAGGAGGAAAGAGTTCAGAGAAGAAACTGCCTGCGGGAGAGGTGGACAGCTTTGAAACATCTTGCCTTTGTGTCCAAGAAAAACCCCGTTGGCGGCTATGCTTCTGTAAATCAGAGGAGAAGGGGCGCTGGTGAGAATGTCGGCCCTCCGCTGGGAGCCGTTCGTGTACGGAGGGCTGGCCTCCATCACAGCCGAATGCGGTAAGGAGCCCGGGGTTGGGGTGGCATGGCCTGCTGCACGTGCTGGTGCTTAAACTTGGGGTCACCATGTGGTGTTTGTCATCGTAGTTCAAGCACAGAATGGGAGATGATCAAATACTAATCTCAGAGTTCAAAATAGATTTCCTCTTTTAGCATGCTTAAGACAAAGTAGTCATTTTGGCTACTCATTAGCAGTTTAGGGTTCAAAGTTTATTGGGGAGAAAGCTGAGCCAGTTTTCCAAACAGAAGTCTGTGAATCATTTCTGGACTGCATCTGCTCTTATTTCCTTTGTCCTATTCCCCACTTTGCCACACCATGTTTGCCTGTACAGAGGTTTTGAGAAGCCTAAGGCTCTTTCCTGAGTCACATCAGATCGGCCATAATTATTCAGTCACTTTTTGATTATGTACATTATCCTTCTTCTCCTATTTGTGGCTTCCTTCTCATGGGGATTGACATCGGATCGTGTTTGTTCCTAATTGTTTATTCCTCTCTTGATTCACTCATTCAACAAATATTGATTGAGCAGCCGCTGAGTGCCAGGTGCTGTGCTGGACACCGGATTTGCTTCCAGGATTCAGTGGCTGCTGCCCTGGGAGTGGCTGGAGAGGCTGCCCCCAGAGAGCCCGTGGGGACCTGGCTGGGGGCTGAGTGCATTCACCCTCTGCAGCTCAGTTCTCCCCATTGGGGGGCTTCCCATTGACATGACTCAGGTTTAATGTCCAGGAAAGGGTTTTAGACTTTTGGGTGAACTGTATGTTAGGTACTGTTAGGGTATTATATTTAGTTTTAGGCTATAAAATCAATTCATCCTAAGTGAAAAATGTGTGAATCGTTGAGTCAATGAACTTGTTTACTTCATTCCTCTTTAGCCCAATTTTAGTCTTCACATATGTATATAGGAGTAACACTTATTTTTTAATGGATTTTCCTGCTTATGTAAATCACCCCATGTATCAGTACTTTCTGTAGCAATGTAATGTTCTCTCAGATCCTGTGTAGAATAAGGAAGGGCATAAAGAAAGGAAAACACATTTATGCTGGGTTTTCTTTTTTATTTTGTTGATCTTTTGGTTCCTAAAAACAATTTAAAAAATAGGAAAAAAATTACACAGTATCTACCATTTCTTTTTTAGAAGGTGCTGGGGATTGAACCCAGGATCTCGTACATGGGAAAAAGGCACTCAACCACTGAGATACATCCGCTCCCCAATGAGAGTTGTTTTATTCGTTTGTTTTGTTTTTAGGAGGTACCGGGGATCAAACCTGGAACCTCGTACATGGAAAGCAGGTTCTCTACCACTTGAACTACATCCGTTTCTTGATTTTCTTTCTTAGTTTATCTTATAGTCTGAATGTTGCCTTAGTAATAGATCACTGTGTATCCTTTATTTTATGGAAATTCTTTTTATTAAGCAATATATTTCTTTCTTTAAAAATTTTAGGCACATTTCCAATTGATTTAACCAAGACACGCCTCCAGATTCAAGGGCAGGCAAACGATGCAAACTTTAAAGAAATCCGATATCGAGGCATGTTACACGCATTAGTGAGGATAGGCAGAGAAGAAGGGCTGAAAGCACTGTATTCGGGGTGAGTAGACCTTTATGCATTTATATTTCGCTGTTGGCCTTTCAAAGGAATAGAATTACCTAAGGCTTCATAAAGAAAAAGAAAAAGTTTGAGGTGTATTTGAAAAGCACAATGAACATTCGGGATTTCTCACTTTTGGTTTTAACTTTATTTTTGAAATAGGTATTTTCTAAATAGTGAAATGTTTTGGCAAAACTAAGTTTTTATTAAGTTCAATAATAGACAATAGTAGAAAAATTACATTTGTGTTAATTTAATTTCCCATAATCCAGTTTTTACACTCTTTTGATCATAGCCCTTTCCCTGTGACTATTCTGAATTAGCAAAGGGTTTTGCCATAACGAAAATGATGCGATATCTTCCATGGGTAAGAATTGCTGTGAACTACTTTTCTTTCATTCAACATTTAATGAACAGGGCCCTGCAGATGCTGGATAGGATGGTCAGACAGGACTCTGTCTACATCCATTAAAGTTCCTACAGGGAAACAGAATTCACTCAGGCGACTTAAAAGAAGAGCAATAGTGGAAGAATTACAGAGGCTTGCTGTGTGCGCAGCTGAAGCTAGTTATCACCAGGTGCTTTGTATTGGGGAAGGAAAGCCCTTTCTTTTGAACATGGATGGGCAGATGTTCACTTCAGTTTTCAGTGAGGAGAACTAGAAAGGGCTGATTTTTCACCCAGTGAACTAATTGGCACAAATTTGACTGAACCTAGTGAATTTTTGTTGGACTTTGAATTTAAGATAACTGTTTTACTACACTATGATTGTGGAAGGAAGGTGTATTTAGTCAGCCAAAGGGATGCTGATGCAAAATACCAGAAATCTGTTGGCTTTTATAAAGGGTATTTATTTGGGGTAGAAGCTTACACAGTTACCAGGCCATGAAGCATAAGTTACTTCCCTCACCAAAGTCTTGCCATGTGGTGGGACAAGATGGCTGCCAACGTCTGTCAAGAGTTCAGGCTTCTTGGATTCCTCTCTTCCTGGGGCTCCATTTCTTTCTGGGTTCAGCTGCTGTGCTCTCTCCACAAGGCCAGCTGTAAACTATCAGGCGAAGGCTCTGTCTCTCTCCCCAGGGCTTCTGCTATTTCTAAGAAGCCATTTCTATTCCTCTGTGTTCTTCTCCTGTGTGTTCACTTCCTGGGCTCCAGCTCTAAACTCCAGCATCAAAACTCCAACTCTGTACTTTGCCATGTCTTTTATATGTGAGTTCCCACCCACCAAGGGATGGAGACTCAATGCCCTACTGACGTGGCCCAATCAAAGTCCTAATCATAATTTAATCAAGTAAAAGTAAAACCTCTGAATCCAATACACTCTAATATGTCCAGAGGAAAAGACCGGTTTACAAACATAGTCCAATATTTCTCTTTGGAATTCATCTATAATATCAAACAATCTACTACAGAGGGCAAGTGCATGATTGTGTCTCAGCATGTGGACTTTTGTGAGGATTTTAAGCAATTGTTGATTCTTTTTGTCCCTTCATACCCTGGTTTTGATAGGATCGCTCCTGCCATGCTACGCCAGGCTTCCTACGGCACCATCAAGATAGGCACTTACCAGAGCTTGAAGCGACTGTTCGTTGAACGGCCAGAAGGTGAGTGGGGAACCTTGTGGAAAGGAAGTGGATTATTGAGCTTTTGCTTCAAGTGGTTTTAGATCAGATTTTCTTCAGCTTATTTGTGAGTTCGCTACTGCTGAGTCTCCTTGGGGTGTAAAATCTAAGTGGCTCCTGCTTAAAGCAAGTCTGCCAGCTGAATCGAGGGAACCTGAGGGGAGCAATAATTGAGAGGAGCAGTCTCTACAAACATTTTAATTACTTGTGCTCATCGCCAAAATGCCCAGACTAGAGGATATTTCATTACAGTTCTGTCCAACTTAAAAATTTCTGAAATCATATGAATTACCACCTGTTTTCCAGGAAAGTGGCTATGTTTCTTAGTATTAAGAATTCTGAGTTCCAATACTCTATTGTTTGTTCGTTCTGTGACTTTGTTTTAATCCATAGAACTTTCTCTCCCTTTTTTACAATGGCACAAAGCATCAGTCACTATTAGATAAGACTAGTGGACAGGAGCTAAGATGCTTGGAAGTGCTTTGATAGCAGTTGTTTAATTTAAATTATGTATGATGTGCTTTAAAACTTTCCATGTCAACTCTGTATTTTACGTATTTTATGCATGATATTTGTGTAAACTTACAACTTCTCCAACAAAAATAAAATTAATAATTAAAAAAAAAAAAAAAACTTTCCATGCCAAAGGAATCTCCCAGTTTTCTCACAGGAGTGTTTCTTTTTTATTTTCCTAGCAGATATATCTCATCTTAATTATGATGATCTGAAGTAATGCACAAGAGTGAGCTAATAGATGGTTACTCACCTTGCATGATGATTCGTATAGCATATTAGATATCAGGAAATTTTGCTAAGCACAATCCCCTTAATCATAAAATTTGTAATCCTTTTGAAACTACTTGATTCTCGATCATCTTAAGGTAAACAGTTACTTATATCTGACTGACAGGAAGAGCTCTGTATAACTCAGAAGTCAGGTAATGATATGTCTTTCCTTACAGATGAAACCCTCCTGATAAATGTCATCTGTGGAATCCTCTCTGGAGTCATATCCTCAGCCATTGCCAATCCAACTGATGTTTTGAAAGTAAGCAGGGCCTACCTATCTCTTACCGGCATATTCCATACTTTCTTATTGAAAACAATAATTGAGATAGTGAAAAATCTGTGAATACAACATGCACTGTGTTATATGTGAATGTGTTGATAAGTGCCATGAAGATTCTAACTTTTTAATATCCAGTAGGTGGATTTCCCATGGATACAGGCTCTATCAAAAGTAGAGCTCACTTTGAGGATGAGGTTTCTGGTAATTAAGCAGAAAAAAAACATTTTAGGCCTGGGCACATTTGAATTTCTTTTTTCATTAAAAATCTCCCATTTTGTTGGTCCTTTTGAAGTAGATGGACTGCAAAAATAAAATAAAACAAACACTAAAATTTTTTTTAAATAGAGGGAAAAAAGACAGGCTGGCAGCTTCACACAAGTCTAGGGTGAACACTGGTGACTATTTCTGAACATATTTTCTTATCTGTTAATTTTGTTTCAGGGAATGCTAATGAAAATATTTGATTACTACAATTAGCTGTAACACCTTAGGCGACTTTATCGGGAGCGCTAGAGTTACAGCCTTCTTAAATCCTCTTTGGAATAAGGCAAGGAAATAACTAATTTAATAAAATAAAAATCAGGTACAAATTACTTTTTTAACCTCTCAGGATATTCCTTCCCTACCCCCTACTTCTCCTTTTGTGTGTGAGAGTGTGTGTGTTTCATTATTTAACAAGCATTCACTATGTTTCTACCTTATACCAGTTGGTGGCCTAGGTGCTTACAAAACAAAAGTAAG
>JAQZBX010073161.1:0-14960 GCA_029593785.1 Cabassous unicinctus | reverse complement strand
CTTTTACGTCATCATCTTGCTGCATGGCTCCCGGGGCCTGGTGGCTCACCGGCACACAGAGCCTGGCAGCCCATGCGCCTTCTATATATATATTTTTATTTTACCGGGAGGTCCTGGGGATCGAACCCAGGTCCCTCCATATGGCAGATGGACGCCCAACCATTTGAGCCACATCCGCCTCCACTGTGCCTGTTTTGTATGCTAATGTATCCCAAGCTCCCAGGACAGTGCTCAGTGCACGCGAGGGTTCCATACATATTTATTGAGTAGATTAATACGTATTTAATTCTCAGACGGAACAAGGGCGATGAAATGGCCGTCTAGGAGCCACGAGCTCACTGGGAGGAGTGAACAGCAAGAGAAAAGGGGCAAAGCAGAATTCTTAGACTCCTACACAGTCTTCCCAAACCCACTTTTGGGCTGTGAGCCAAGAGGATAATTGTGGCACAAGGAAGACCTCTAAGGAAGCAGGAAGCAGAGGCTCTCCCCCTCCTGCCACAGTCAGCCAACCACACGGCGCTCACCAAGCTTGGTTCCCAGAAACAAAGTGCCTACACATTTGGCCATGAAGCTTGTTTTCCCTGGAAGGCCACAGTTTCAAAATTAGTGGCCTTGGTATGAATCTTTTGGTCCCTACAAGTCTGACTCCCATAGCATGTCCTCAGAAGTCTACTCCTGTCCCACAGCCAGGAAGAGCTCCTAGGGATTAGCTGCCTAGAATGAGCAGTGAGACTGGCAGGAACCACAGTTCCTTTTCTGAGATCAGGTCACGGCTAACTGGGAGCCCCTGTTCTGTTCATGTGACCTTAGAGAAGCCTCTTCTGAGAAGATATCTTTCAATATCTTTCAAAATGTGCCTACACTTAGATCTAATCATTTTACTTTTCCAGAACTAGTTAGACCAAAGGGGTTAAAAAAAAAGGAAAGAGAAAATTGTGATGATGGAAAACTAGATGATCTAATTATATATAAATAGATGGCTGGCAACAAAATCAATCACATATGATACTGGATATCATACAGCTGATAAAAGGAATGAAAGATCTATGTATGATGACATGGAAAAACGACTTGAAGTTTTGGAAACTAAGAACATTTTCAAAAAGAATTTAATAATACGTGTATTTCATAGGCTATTTTAAGCATATTTGTAAAGAAATCAGACCCTTGGAAGACGGTCAATTTGTAACAATGCCTCTAATGAATTGAATGAGGGAGAGGAATTGGGCCCCAAATGCTCAGATTTTACGTTACACAGCCGTCAGTTGTTTGAAAGCTTGTGGCAAGTCTCTATGATTCTGGTGGTTTTTAAACACCTGCTCTACTAGCCTCCATCCTTTCTGTGGCAGTCGCCCTCTGCACCTGTTCCGTGTCTGCTCTGTGCCCCTCCCCTCCCTGGAGCTCCGCCTTCTCCAACAGGCTTCCTGAATCTCTCCCAGGACTCCCAGTTCTGAATGCCAGATGGCGCTGTAACCCGATTGGTAAAGACAATCCCAACAGAACCTGAAAGCGAATGATCCTTCTAAAGCAGCCAATACACAGGTGTTTGGGATTCACTCCTCTCCCTGTAATTGTGGTGGGTAGTGGGTGGGTGTTGGCACCCTTCTCCACAAGCAGACAGAGGATTCTGTGGAGGAGGAGGGCAGGGACCCTCTTGGGGCTGAAAATGTCAGAGGAAAGCAGGACCCTCCACAGTCCTGAGTGCCCTCCTTTAACTCACCAAACTTTTCTTGAACCCAGGATCCCTCCTGGTGATCACACACCTGAGAAAAGTGAGCTCAGTGCACTTGGGTCTGATTCAAAAACTTTTTCTTAGAGACGGACCAAGTTGGACTCCACAGAAATAAGACAGAAGAGGCAGCCCAAGAGGGACTAGCTGGCAAATTCTTCATCCCCTACATCCTCCCAAAATAGGGGCACTTGAAATAACAGACTTTAAATGACAGCAATGACGAATTAGGAAAAATACTCTCTCAAACTTTAATTATCCTGAACTTTGCTGTTGTTAAAATGTGGGGAAAATCTGCCACTATCAGTTTTGAGATAACTTTGGATGACTGGTAACTTCCAAGGCTCTGGTATACAGTTTTTCTAGTAGTATTACTTCTGGAGAAACTATAAATATGAATGATGAGGAGTTCAGAGAAAAACAGCTTAAATTTTGTGTCATCTGAGTGTACATGGAAACCTATTCAAACAAATTAGAACATTCCAAGTTGAGTAAAGAAGAAACATAAAAATATTGTACTGAAATATTTGGCTAACATACATCTGGAAAAAATGTAGCTAAATTTCTATCAAATTATGTATAAAATAAATCCCAATGGGTCTAAAATAGGCAAAAGGTAGTGTTAAAAAAAAAGGAAAAGTCTAGCCATAGACTTGGTGGAGAAATTTTCAACTTTCATAATTAAAATGGATAGTTTCCAGATTATATAAGGGACTTGAACAGATCAGTAAGGGAGAGGTTCATGAGGCAGTGGGCAAATTATATGAAGAAGCAAATCATAGAAGAGGAAATGCAAATTACTGATAAACATGTTTTATTTTCAATGTTGCTGTTATACGACAATATAACCAAATACATGTTGCTACCAGTGGAGAATTTTCAGCGATTAGAGTCACAAGGAAGCTGAAATTCTGGAACCAAATAACGTTAATTGCTTATGAGCAAATTATTTTATTTTCCAAAATTTAATGATTTTGTGACACTGCAAAGTAGTTTTCTGTTTTAAAAATTCTTTAAGAAGCACTGTGCAGAGATGAAGGACAGATACATGAGAAAAGTTTTGTTACCTTTATCTTTAGAGAGTTTAAGTTGGTTGTGAGTTATAAATATTGGAACATTTGTGAAATGAATATTTCCAAATTATTAAAATGTTCCAGAATTTTCAAAGTATATAATAAATTCCTCATATCCAACAGCAATGATGGAGGTGCATAATTTTTACTTATACTTTATTATTATATGTTTACCTTCACTAAATAATTCTTGAGCAAATACGTAAAAGATGTGTTGGAGGGTTACCGTAGCATTGGCTGCCCATGTTTCTCCAACATCTCTGCCCAGCCCAAACACAGAGACTTCCACCAAAGGGACTTGTTATTTAGGCTTCCAGATGGACCCATCTATCCACCAAGCCAAGCGCAGCTCCTGGCCAGGGCGGGAACAGAGCCTGGGATGCTGACTTCTGAAGCCGCTGAAGTATGTCAGAAGTTACCATATGGTCCCTCAGGAAGAGGGCACAAGAATGTTTGCTTGCGTGCATTTCTCACAGGACAGGACCTTTGCCCCAGCCTGGACAGAGTGCGGCCACTGGAGAGCAGAGCGTCGCCCTGCACGCAGCCTCCGAGCGCATGCTCTCGGGCCTGCATCCAAGGGGTTTTAGTAACCCGCCTCCATGTCAAGTCTAAGGGACACTCGTCACTGCCCATGGACTCGGCCGCACGGCAGCCCCCGCCCCCGCCGGGAGCCTCAGCTCTCCTCGTCCGCCTCTGCCTGCACCTGGCCATGCCATTTTCGCTCTCCTTTGCCTGCACAGTTGGTAGGAGAAATCAAGTTCTCCTACCAACTCATCATCGGCTCCTTGTCAAATCCCAGCGTCTTTCTCCTTTCTCCCCGTGAAGCACAGCTGGCGTTCCCTCTGTGAACACACTAGGGCCACTGAGCCTAGTACAAGGCGAGCTCAGTGACACCCAGGCAGGCTTCGGGGGCAAATAGGGGCTAATGAACTGGAGCCACATTTATATCAGTGCAGGCGGGGAGAATCAGAAAACTAACCGTCCCGAGCTCAAAGAAGGGGGTGAGGGAGGGAGACTAGGGGGTGGGTGGAAAACAGCAACTGCCGAGCCAGCCCCTGCGGCCCCAGGCCCCCTCCCCAGGCCTGGCGCACGCGCCGTGGAGAGCCCCGCATTGCACCACGGCCTCTGCGCAGGCTCCGCCAAGGCCGCTCCCAGGGCGGAGGAGGGGGCGAGGGGAGGGGGGTCTCTGCCCTGCAACCCTTCTTCTGGATGCCTGACCTGAGCTTGGCCGGCAGGGAAATGGCTCTGAACACCAGATTTCCCCAGACACGTGCAATTAGAACATCCTGGATTAGGGGAGGCCGAGGTTGACCCCAGCTCGACGCTCACCCCGACCCCCAGGCCCACACCCCAAGCAATTGGTGCCTCTTGTGGTCAGAGAGGAATGAAGATGACCAGGTGCAGACATGGATTTTTTTTGTTGTTGTTACGCTCATTTAGTTTCCCAGATGCCTTCTCCTCACTTTCAGCCTTTTAAACAAATAGCTCCTTAGGAAACAGGCAGCTGCCCTGGCTTTCCGTTACCCTCTGTTACTCTGGTATTCTCTTCCGGGTTTGCTTGCTCAGAGTGTCCGCTGTAGGATGAGGGGCTAATTTCCCACTGGCACGTTAAAGAGATTCTTTATGGCAGGGAAGTGGCAGGATGGGAGGGAGCACAAGGGGCTTCTGAGGGTGCTGACAATTTTCCTTTGCTTGATCTGGGTCCTGGACACACAGGTGGTTCACCTCGTGAAAACTCATTGGGCTTACACTTAGGTGAGCATTTATGTAGATTTCTTGAAAGAAAACCAAAAACCAAATGAACAAATGAAAAACAAGCTGAAAAGAAGACATAAACAAATGTTGAGTTACTCAGGAGCCGTGTTCTTGGACAGAGAGATGGGCCAGGGAAGAGAGAGACTGGCCACCTGCAGCTCCCTCCTTGGTGTATCAGGAGAGAGCTGGGGGGCAGGGTGCAAGTACTGTCCTGGGTGCTGCCAGAAAACACAGGCTTGAGCACAACCTCCCCCCAGCACAGGGAACTCCGTGGGTCTTCCTCCAGCCCACCCATCACTGCCCGTACATTCTCCCTCTTTATCACTAGTACAGGGCTTTTGTCAGGCTTGAGTCCAAGCATTTTGGCTTCTGCCTGGCCACGTCACATGGCACATCTCAAGCATCCTGTTGGAGATTTCCATCTCGGCAAACCTTCTGGGCATCAGAAGCCCTGAATCAGAAATGGGTTTGTGGCAGCAAAGGTCACACTTCTGCATCCAAAACTGTCCTACTTGGGGTCATGTGCCTTTGATCTTGTGCAAGCATCACATTTTCCTGTTCTTTCATCTGTTGAATAATTTTAGATTGTGTCCTTGACATTCTGCATATTACATTACAGACTGTCTTAATTGTGAAAGGGTATTCCAAATAGTTCATCTGTGACGGTGGGTATTAATTTCCCAGGGCTGCTGTAACAACTTACTACAAACGTGGTAGCTCGAGACAACATAAATTCTCGTCCTGTGGTTCTGGAGTCCAGGACTCTAAAATGAAGATGTCAGCAGGAACACATTCCCTCTGAAATCCTTTCCAGCATCAAGACTCTTCTGGCTTCTCTGTGCCAGCAACGACTGGTGTTCCTTGGTTTGCATGTGCGTCACTTTAACCTGTGTCTCCACCTTCGCGTGGTGGTTTTCCCTTGAGTGTCTGTCTGTGTCTGTGTCCAAATTCACTTCTTCTTATAATGACACCGGTCATATTGGATTAGGGTCCACCTTCATGTATATGCCTCCTCTTAACTAATTACTTCCTCAAAGACCCTGTCTCCAAACAGCTTCACATTCGCAGGGACAGGTCAGGGCTTGGACGTATTCTTCATGGGAGACACAGTTCAATTCGTAAGAGTGTGTGCATACCTATGTATCTATGTCTATCCCTATATCCATATGCACAGCTTTATCTGTGTATGCACACATATTAAAACAGGCCGTTACCGGGCTGGACAAACGCTTCTAACTGTCTCCCCTGCAGCTGCGGGAGACCACAGTCTCAGTTCAGGTTTAGCTGGGGTTCCTGGAGTCTGCCCTTGTGTGCATACTTTAGGGACCAGCCAGAGAGTTGGGCAGACTGTATAAGCTGAATCGAGGGCTTCAGTTCTCTGGATCTTTTATTCCTGAGACCCCACATCATTTTCTAGCTTGTGTCACTGCCCCATATGCTGTCCTCTGGTTTTGCAAACCAGTAAGACTGCCGGATTTCCATTGGAATTGTAGTGCCCTTCTCACAGGGATTTTGACCTGCTCTCAGGCTAAAAATCATTAAAATGGGAAATTTGTACAGCATCATACTGCCATAAACAAGTACCAATTCCCCACTAGTACCTGCTGCTTTTTCTAGCTCTCCAGTAATTTCAGAGTGTCATTTTTGCATTATATCCAATCTTTATGTTTTCTGGTAGGCGCTTTGGTCCAAGAGATACTCGATTTTGGCCTGGTCTAGAACACCAGTGTGTTTTTTACTTGAAACACACTAGAAGAAGCCCATGGACTGCTTGGAGTTAAATATGCTGAGGACACATTGAACAGAATATTTCCATGAACACCTGTGAAGGCCTTCCTCTACAAAGAAAGGCTTGAAAATTGTATTTTCAGACACCTTGAGCTCTGGTGGGGGATGTGGGCGAAGGGAGGGGGAGGCTGGTGCAGAGGCACCCTTCAAACCAACACTGCCCCTTTTCACGCGGTCATCCAGGAGGACTCTGCCGAGGGACCAGAAGAGTGTGCAGGCTCCAGAGGGAGCAGGCCAGCTGCTCGCAGCCCGCTCATGCCTCGCTTCCAAGCCCTGTGGTCTGAGGAGGGAAGCTGCGCATTCGCACGAATGGTCCCCCTTGTCAAGAACATAAAGTATTTTTCTCGTATTAAAACAAGATTGTACAGCACACCCTCTTCTCTATATTCCTGTCTTTATTCAGAAGCCTCTTCAGGGAGTTAGGGACCTGGGATGAGGAAAGCAACTGTCAGGAAACACAGCTCCTTTTTTTTTTTTTTAAAGGAATGTGTCGTTTCCTTAAAGGGTGTGTTCTTTCCATTTAGTCTTCATAAAGGATCTGGGCCTCCCTCTGGAAAATGCAGCATCAATTCTATTCAAGGCTCAAATGGCAGAAAACTATTTTTTTCATTTAATTTGTATGAATTTTGGTTCCATTCTCATTTACATTAACCATCTTTCATAATAATGCATATTGTCTTTTTCCATTCAACTGGCACCTACACAAGGATGCTATCCCTCTCAGGTGCCCTCAGCGGCCTAGAGGTACCTAAGGACAGGTAAGAGGGCATGAAGAACGGGGCAGTTTGATGTGAGGCCATGTTCATTTTTGATCGGGGAGTAATTAGATTATGGAGAATGACATTCAGTGAGCTGAGTGGGTTCTGTGTCAAGAGGGGCAAGAGGTGGTCCCCCAGTCGTCACCGTGAGGCTAGCTGAAGAGCACAGGGTCCCAGCGTGTGCTGGCATTGTGAGCAGGCTCCAGAAGCAGCCTCAGAACCCCCACGCCTCTTTATGCCACATTGGAGAGATTTTCCCCCAAATTGTAACTTCATATCTGCTTTAATTGCTTATGCCAAAGGGTGAGTTAACACCTGAAGATCCATGGTACACTGTCTAGTAAGCAAAAGTGCCTGGGTTTAGAAATTTGAGTAGAAAATGTAGCTGGTGGGGCACAAAGATTAGAGTAATGCAATTTTATTTCCCTGAACCACTTTCCTTTTTCCAAAGACATCCTAAAAATTGTGTGAATCTTTAGGTGTCCTCCCAGTCAACACCTTACGCCATGAATTGTCTGTGGCCTAACATCTGCTGCAAGATCCCCTAGTACCCTTGTCAAACCCCAACACCCCGAGTTTCACGTGACCAGAGTTGCTAAGATTTGAGCAGGACAGATTCCATAGAGTCCTATTAACTCTGTCCCTAAAGAGATAGACTGTAAAAATGGTTGACCACAAACCAGGAGAAAAACAGCTGACCACGAGCAGTGTTCATATTTCTCAGATCTGGGCAAGGCTTCCCAAGATACATCTGTTTTCTTAATTCAGTCTTTATGAAGCCATTACTCACCTCCAAGGTCTTAACTCAGTCCTTGCCAAATTCCAGGCTCTTTTTTCCACTTCTTAAGTCATAAAATTCTGGCGTTGACTCCAGACCTAAATCAAGGAACCCTGCAACCCACTAAAAATAACAGTACTGCATAATTAAATCTGTAGAGGTAATTAGTGTGCACAGTGGGCCACATAAATTAAACTTAAATCTGACATATTTTTTAGATGGGAAAAATGGCTAATTATTCACAATCAGTTTGGAGGGCGGAATAGGCCCCATGTGGCTTCCATCAGTGCAGAGGCACAGTTGTGGAGATGGTGGCCATACTGCCCCATCCAGGTAGACTTGGTTGGGGGAGACGCTTCCCAACTGGACTTCTCTGTCTCTCCTTGCTCCACTTCCCAAATACCTGATAACAGCCTAGTTCTCAGGGACAGAGCACACACTTGTAAGTCTGGGTATCACAGTTCTGCTGGAATCTTCAGTATTAAAAGTTGTGTACATCTGACTCCTGTGCCCAACACCCCATGCCTGGTTCTGTTCTGATAACACTTTTGAGGATCAGAGATGGGGATCTAGGTAGGCAGTCAGGACGGCACACAGCGTACGCGTCTGAGGACAGAACGGTGGAAACAGAGTGAAAGCACTGCTCTTTCTGTCACGCGTTCCTAGTGAATTCCTCTCCTCTTACCACCATGGTCTTAGCTCAAATACGAGCTCCATTCGTTTTCCATCTTAGCGCATGATATGCCAGGTTTATCTGGCTCTCACACACCTAAATCCAAAGCTACCACATCCCATTCCAACACCTCATACTTTTAAATGGACATGGTAGCACATGGAACAAAGAAGTTTACTTTTTGTTCAGGTATTTCTAAGCCAGCAAGAAAACCAAACAAAAATGCTGTTTAAGGACCTAGACATACAGAGAGACTATATTCATCAGTATCTTTTCAAAAACATCAACCTTAGTGAGTTATAATTTAGATACAATAAAATTCACCCATTTTAGAACAGATTAATGAGTCTGGGGAAAAATGATTACATCCATATAACCACAAAAGCAATCAAGATATACAATCTGCTTCCCATAACCCCAGGCATGTGACAGAGGAAGTAGACGTCACCTGGGGCCACGGGTCTTCCCAGGCAAAGCTGCTGACCACGGCAGGCGGGGGTGGCCGCCTCTGTCCACACCTCGTGGCCCGGGGTTTAGGCCTGGCCATGCCAGTAGCCAGGCCTGGCTGCTGTTGCCCTGGGCCTGCCAGAAGGCGGCGGCTGCTTCCCACCCTGCGGTGTGCCCTGCATTCCTTCCCAGTAGAAAAAGAAATATGTCAGAACACACCTTTCATAAGGGCTTTAAAAACTTAACCCCCGTGTCATTATCACCACAAAATGACAATAATTCCTTAATCCCATATAATTCCCAGTCCATGTTCAAATTTCCACGATTGTCGCAAAATGCTTTTTTACAATTGGCTTGTACAAAGCAGGCTCAAAGTCCCATGCTGCCCTTGTTCTTATAGTTCTTTATATTTCTTATAAATGTTAGGTTGATTTAAAAGAGTTGCTCTGGGTAATTACACAATTTGTTTACAATGAAGAATTATCTAACTGTGAACATACTGTACATGGCAGTTGGATATTGTCATGGCAAGAGAAAACTAGAGCCTACTTGCTGCAGCGAACTAAAAAATAACCAGAGAACAGTAGGGATAAATGTAGGGATTAAGGTGGGTTTTGTTTTTTAATATAAAAGCAAAAACAACCCTTCTGAAATCTTAAATAAAAGGAACATATTGCACTTACAGAAAAATACATCAGAATACAAAATTATAATTGTGTAACTCCAGGCCTTCCCATCTCTTCAAAGGGCAGGGAGGGGGAGAGGAGCGCTGGGGTCAACAAGCAATTCTGTAAAACAGAAAGACTCAAAAACCTTACAATTATAGCAAAGGACAGATATATATAGCGATGGAATAGAATTGAGCACTCAGAAATCAACCCTCGCATTTATGGCCAACTGAATTTTGACAAGGTAGCAAAAACTAGTCTCTTCAACAAATGGTGCTAGGAAAACTGGATCTCCAATTGCGAAGAAAGAGAAGGACCCTGTAGTAGTTCGGCAGTTTGATATAATTATGAATTCCAAAAATAGATATTGGATTATGCTTGTAAACTGATCTGTTCATCTGGGCATGATTAAGTTATGATTAGGGCATTGACTGGGCAATGTCAGTAGGGTGTTGAGCCCCACCCCTGGGTGGGTGGGGAATCAAATATAAAAGGCATGGCAAAGAGCAGTTTTAGAGCAGTTCTGATGTTGGTGTTTTGATGCTGGAGTCCAGGGAGGTGAGCAGACAGAGGAGCTTGGTCGTGAGGAAAGAAAGTGGCTCCGGGATAGAGACGAGCCATTTGCCTGATAGTCTACAGCTGACCTTGTGACGGAAACAAAGGAGCTAAGCCCAGAGAGAAACGGAGCCCCGGGAAGAAAGGAACCCAAGAGGCCTGAACCCTGGCAAACATCGGCAGCTGTCTTGCTCCAACACATGGCAACAGACTTTGGTGAGGGAAGAAACTTAAGCTTTATGGCCTGGTAACTGTGGACTTCTACCCCAAATAAATACCCTTTATAAAGACCAACAGTTTTCTGGTATTTTGCATCAGCACCCCTTTTGGCTGACTAATACAGACCCATATATAAAAATCGACTCAAAATGGATAAAAGACTTAAATATAGGAGCTAGAAAAATCAAACTCCTTGAAGGAAACATAGGGAAGCATCTTCAGGACATTGTGTTAGGCAAAGGTTTCTTAGACTTTACAACCAAAGCACAAGCAACAAAAGAAAAAATATGTAAATGGGACCTCATCAAAAAATAAAACAAAACACCTTTTGTTCCTCAAAGTACTTTATCATGAAAATAAAATGACATCCTACACAATGGGAGAAAATAATGGGAAACCATATATCTGATAAAGGGCTATTATCCAGAATGTATAAAGAAATCCTTTGACTTAATGAAAAGGCAACCCAATTAAACAAATGGGCAAAAGACATGGACATTTTTCCAAAGAAGATGTACAAGTGGCCAAAATGAACATGAAAAGATGCTCAGCATCATTAGCCATCAGGGAAATGCAAATCAAGATCACAATGAGCCATTAGAATGGCTGCCATTACAAAAACAGAAAATACCAAGTGTTGGCGAGGATGCAGAGAAATAAAAACTCTCATTCACTGCTAGTGGCCACGCAAAATGGTGCAGCCGCTGTGGAATAGTTTGGCTGTTCCTCGGAAAGCTAAGTAATTGGGTCATTTGTCTTTTTATTGTTGAGTTGTAACATCTCTTTATATATCCTGGATATTAAACCCTTATCAGATATGTGATTTCCAAATATTTTTTCCTATTGAGTTGGCTGCCTTTTCACCCTTTTGACAAAGTCCTGTGAGGTGCAAAAGTATTTAATTTTGAGAAGGTCCCATTTATCTATTTTTTCTTTTGTTGCACGTGCTTTGGGTGTAAGGTCCAAGAAACCACCACCTACGACAAGGTCTTGAAGATGTTTCCCTACATTTTCTTCTAGTAGTTTTATGGTCCTGGCTTTTATATTTAGATCTTTGATCCATTTTGAGCTGATTCTTGTATAGGGGGTGAGATAGGGGTCCTCTTTCATTCTTTTGATTATAGATATCCAGTTCTCCCAACACCATTTGTTGAAGAGACTGTTTTTTCCCATTAGCGTGGGCTTGGTAGGTTTGTCAAAAACCAGTTGACTGTATAGGTGAGGATTTATTTCTGGGTTCTCAATTCTATTCTACTGATCGATGTGTCTATCTTTATGCCAGTACCATGCTGTTTTGACCACTGTAGCTTTGTAATGTTTCAAGGTCAGGCAGTGAAATTCCTCCCATGTCACTCTTCTTTTTCAGAATGCTTTTGGCTAGTCGGGTGCATTTACCCTTCCAGATGAATTTGGTAATTGCCTTCTCTAATTCTGTAAAGTAAGCTGTTGGGATTTTGATTGGTATTGCATTGAATCTATAAATAAGTTTGGGTAAGATTGACATCTTCACAATATTTATTCTTCCAATCCATGAACACGGAATGTCTTTCCATTTGTTTAGGTCTTTTTAAATTTCTTTTAGCATTGTTTTGTAGTTTTCTGCATATAGGTCCTGTACTTCTTTGGTTAAATTAACTCCTAGGTATTTGAGTGTTTTTGTTGCTATTGAAAATGGAATTTTTCCTCTGATTTCCTCCTCAGGTGTTTCAGTACTAGTGTACAAAAACAATACTGATTTTTGAGTGTTGATCTTGTATTCTGCCACTTTGCTGAACTCATTTATTAGTTCAAGTAGCTTTGTCGTGGATACTTCAGGATATTCTAAGTACAGGATCATGTCATCCGCAAACAGTGAGAGTTGTATTTCCTCTTTTCCTATTCGGATGCCTTTAATTTTTTTTCTTGTCTAATTGCCCTAGCTAGAACTTCTAGTACAATGTTGAATAACAATGGTGACAGTGGGCATCCTTGTCTTGTTCCCGATCTTAGAGGGAAAGCTTTCAACCTTTCCTCATTGAGTATGATGTTGGCTGTGGGTTTTTCAAATATGCCTTTTATCATATTGAGGAATTTTCCTTTTATTCCTATCTTTTGAAGAGTTTTTATCAAAAAAGGATGCTGGATTTTGTCGAATGACTTTTCTGCATCTATTGAGATGATCATGTGTTTTTTTTTTCGTTCAATTTGCTAATGTGGTGTATTATATTGATTGATTTTCTTATGTTGAACCAGCCTTGCATACCAGGAATAAATCCCACTTGGTCGTGATGTATAAGTCTTTTGATACGCTGTGGATTCGATTTGCAAGTATTTTGTTGATAATCTTTGCATCTATGTTCCTTAGAGAGATTAGTCTGTAATTTTCTTTTCTTGTGGAATCTTTATCTGGCTTTGGTATTAGGGTGATGTTGGCTTCATAAAATGTGTTGGGTAATTTTTCCTCCTTTTCAATTATTGGAAGTGTTTAAACAGAAAATGGGCAAAAGACTTAAATAGACATTTCTCCGAAGAAGAAATACAAATGGCAAAAAACAAAAAACAAAAACACATGAAGAAATGCTCAACATCACTCATGATTAGGGAAATGCAAATCAGAACTACAATGAGATATCATTTCACACCTATCAGAATGGCCACTATTAAAAAGACAGAGAACTACAAGTGTTGGAGAGGATGTGGAGAGATAGGAACACTTCTTCACTGTTGGTGGGAATGCAGAGTGGTACAGCCACTATGGAGGACTGTTTGGCAGTTCCTAAAGAAGTTGAATATAGACTTGCCACATGACCTGGCAATACCACTACTGGGTATATACCCAGAAGAACTGAGAGCAGTGACACGAACAGACATCTGCACACCAGTGTTCACAGTAACATTATTCACCATTGCCAAATGCTGGAAACAACCCAGGTGTCCATCAACAGACAAAAGGATAAACAAACTCTGGTCTTTTCACACAATGGAATATTATGCAGCTGTGAGAAGAAATGATGTCGTAATGCATATGACAACATGGATAAACCTGGAGGACATTATGTTGAGCGAATCAAGCCAGACACAAAAGGACAAATATTGTATGAATGCGTTACTATGAACCAAATATATTGTGTAACATATTGTTTGATTCAAAAAAATTTTTATATGTATCCATTACATTTAATTGAGAAATGTATATATTTATTCATCTGTGTTTACTTTTTAGTTTTTAATTGTTTATATTTTCAATTATGAAATGTACAAAATAAAGTGAAAAAAAGAAAAGAAAAGAAAACTAAACAAAACAAAAAAAAGAAAGCTAAGTAGAGAACTACCACATGTCCTGGCAATCGTCTACTAAGTATATACCCAAAAGAATTGAAAGCACGGGCTGAAAGAGGTATTTTCACGCTGATGTTCATAGTGGCATTATTCACAATTGCCAAAAGATGGAAGTAATGCAAGTGTCCATCAACCAATAAATGGATAAATAAAATGCGGTGTATACATGCAATGGAATATTATTCAGCCATGAATAGAATTAAATCCTGATACATGCTTCAACATGGATGAAGCCTGAAGACATCATGTTGAGTGAAATAAGCCAGCCACAAAAGGACAAATATCATATGATGTCACTGATTTTAAATAATTAGAAAAAGCAATCTCATGAAGTCAGTATCTAGAATATCGATTACTAGGGGACTGTGTGGGGAATGGGAATGGGAAGTTAAGTCTTAACATATACAGAGTTCCTATTTGGAATGAGAGGAATGTTTTGGTAATGGATGGTGGTGATGGTATCATAACATTGTGAACGCAATAAACTGCACTGATATATATATCTGAATATGATTAAAAGGGGGAAATGGTAGATTGTATATATGTTAATAGAATAAAATAAAATAAAAATCCATGGAACTACACTACACAGTGAACCCTAAGTTTAACTATGGACTTTCATTAATAGTACAGTTATAAAAGTGTGTTATAATCAATTGTAACAAATGTTGAAGACCAATGCATGGTGTTTTGGTGGTATATGGGAATCCTGTATTTCATGCATGATTATTCTGTAAACCCATGGCTTCTCTAATAAATAAAAATAAATAAAAATACATTGATAAAATTTTTTTAAAATGACTGTATTTTTACTACACTTGGGAACCAAAAAATGATGTATAGCAATACAAATTAAAACTACAGTCTATCTTTTCTACTCTATTTTTTTTTTTTCGGAGTGCGATGCCGTTTTATTCTATTTTAAGGCAGTGGCATCACAGGTGACCTTTTTCTTCGCATTTTCCAAATTGCACACCTGACAGGCACCTAAGAACGCCTCGGGTTTTCCCTGGCTCACCGGGCGCACGCCCCCACCCCGCCGTCCGCGCGAGTCCGCGGGTCCCACCTGCGCCCCGGGAGCGCCTGTGCCGCGAGGCTGCTCCTTAGGGAAAGTCCTGCCCGAGAGGCGGGGGTGCCTGTAGGTTCAGCGGGTGCCCGGGAAGGGGGTGCCCGGGAAGGGGGGCCTGAGGGCGGGGGAG
>JAQZBX010073160.1:0-14958 GCA_029593785.1 Cabassous unicinctus | reverse complement strand
ACTTGGGTGAGTCCATTGAGCTGTAGAGTAGGAGTTGCAGCTCCACCAAGATTCCAGGCACAGCTGGCACATGGGCAGGCCAGAGGCTCCAGTCTCTGGAAGTACACCTACAAACTCCAGCACCACATATAGGTTTGAATAGAAGGGACTGATGGACCATGTGCAGGGAGGACTTATTTGAGTCCAACTCTGTCACTCTCAGGAGCACAGATTCCAAAGTAGAACCCACTGATAAGGCATCAATCTCTTGAGCTATCCCCCTTATATAAGACCTGGGTGTCTCCAGAGTCCTCAGGAGGCCCTCTGTGTGGGGCGATATCCACTTTGGTGTTCTATGAGATCCTACTGAGGTGTGAGTAAGCGTTACCTCTGGGATGATCTCCCGACTCTCTTTGAAGTCTCTTAGCCATGTGAACTCATTTGTCTTTACCTTTTACCTTTTCCCCCTTTTATTCAAGGTCTTTTTCCAGTCATATTGCCAGTTGGCACTTGGTATTAATCCCTCGTTGCCAGGGAGGCTCATCCCCGGGAGTCATGTCCCACGCTGGGGGGAAGGTAATGCATTCATATGCTGAGTTTGGCTTAGAGAGAGGCCACATTTGAGCAACAAGGAGGCTCTCAGACAAAAAGCTTTTAGCATGAGATTTTATGTTAATCTGGCTAGGAATTGAGCTGTGTTTGATGTTTGCTGTAGCTAAGTGCCAGAATCTTCAAATCTTTCTAGGGTCCTTGTTTTTGGTCTCCCTTGTTGTCTTTGTATGTCCCTAAGAACTCTTCCTTAAATAGAATCTGTACCCTTGCAGCTATTTGAGCTGTAATCCACTTTTTAAAAAAAAAAGATTTATTATTTATTTATTTCTCCCCTCCCCCCTCGTTGTTTGCACTTGCTGTCTGCTCTCTGTATTTGTTCATTGTGTGCTTATCCTTTTTTTAGGAGGCACCAGGATCTGAACCTGCAATCTCCCATGTGGGAGGGAGGCACCCAATGGCTTGAGCCACCTTTGCTCCCTGTAATCCACTCTTACACTCAAGCCCTGTTTGGTAAGGTGTGGAGGAGGGGAAGCATGAAATCATGTTATGCTTTAGTCTCAGGCTTTTAGTGGGCCTGTCTCCCTGGGCTATGACCTTCTCAAATGTTTTTTAGTTCCACTCTCCCTTAGGTGAGACAGGAAGTCTAAAGGAGGCTGAAGTTGGGTAAATGCTCTTCCCCCAAGTGGGATGAGGCTCTGGAAAATTTTTCCCTGGAGAGTAGGCCTTTGCTATGGAGGATGCTCTGGGCATATTTCAAAATGGTTACTTTCCCCTCCCTTTGCCAGAGACACTAGGGCACCTTTCTTGGCTCTTCACTGTGAGAGCCTAGTAGAGTCCTTGGAGATAAAGCCTACCAAAGTGTGGGGGCCAGTAAGACTGTGGTCCCCAGGAGTTTCTCATCTCATGTTAGTCCACACTCAGCCTCCAGCAACTCGTCAAAATTACCATTTTAGTGTTCCGACCAGTTTTGGTTCCAGTGGCATCTGCTCCAGGTACGCTGTTCTCAGCTGTGTGTCTCTGTATTTTGCCTGCCTCTCCAGATTTCAGGGTGGTGGCTTGCCTTGCAACCTCAACTCTCTGATGGTTCCAGAAAAAGTCATTGATTTTCAGTTTGTACAGCGTTTTTCTTGTTGTACCAGGAGTGACAATTTCCAAACCATTTACATACCAGAGCTAGAACTTGGAAGTCTATTTTTTTTTTTCAATAAACTTATAAAAATGCAAAATATACAGCAGTGTGGATCTATTTAGTGTGGGCTCAAGGCAGCCTATGCACAAGATCATTAGGTAACAGAGTACTATGGTAGGTACCCCAAGTCATCAAGACAAGCCTAATTCATACTCCAAATACTCTGCTAAGCAAAGCAAAGAAGTATATATACATTGTTTAAAGTCCATCAAAATGATTTAACTGTAAGTTTAGGCATACAGAGAGGAAACGTTTTTACCTTCAGAACTACTCATTTCTCTTGGGGTTCCAAATAGCTGAGGTTTTAGCTCAAAATAGCTGAGCGAAGAGATTCCAAATCAGGTAGAAATCCTCCTTTCTTTGTCTCAGTTATTTAAGAAAACAAGTATACTTTAGAAACTTACGCAGAAACCTCCATGTGACTTGCCCCTGGGCCCTGTTCCTCCTGGTGGCAGCTCTGCTCTGACCTGGAAACCTCTGCTTTACTCCTCCTCTGCCTGAAAGGCAAAACTGTCCTCTCAGAATTCCCCCAGGTGTCCTGAGAGCCGGGGTTGCTGAAACAAAGGTGCCAGGGCCGATGTGCTAATGAATTCAAGAAGCTGATTAGTAGAATGAGGTTATAGGGAGGTGCTGATAAAGTTATTTTCTCTCATTTCTTAAAAAAATTGTCCTTTCTTTCTGTGAGCACACACACACACCAGGCCTCACACCTGAAGAAAAAAGAAATGTTCACTTTCTAACCACCCCAAATTATTCAGGGTAATTTCCCCATCTCCCAGATCTCAGAATGTTCAGGTTCTGGCCACTTTTGGGGTCCAATCCCCCTGTCTCAGAACTCAGTGTTTTTAACTGATCTCCCTTGTACATCAGTCCTCACTGTTGACATGCTAGTATCTTCTCTCTTCTTCTAGACCAAGAGCACCTTAAAAGCAGGTCTCAGATCTTATTCTTGTTATTAATTCTTGTGTCTCCAAAAGCTTCTGGCATCCACAAGGCCTCACCCAAACATACTGGGAAAAAATGCTTGTTTTCATTTATTCCTCCAAAGAAATAGTAGTTAAAACATATTGAGCACATACTATGTGTCAGGTACTGTTCTAGGTACTTCCCATGTATGAATTCATTTAATCTTCCTAAGAACCCAAATAGTATCCCCCATTGTACAGATTCGAAACTGGTGCACAGATTGGTTAAGTAACTCTCTGCAGAACACAGAGTCAGTAAGTCATGGCAGAGCTAAGATTTTAAAATCTGGCTCCATTACCATCTTCTTAACCACTAGGCTATATTGTCTCTACCACGGGGCATAAGGCCATTAAATGATTTGTCAAGTTAGTTCCCCAAAAGTAATCCTTTGCTGTCATAGTGACAGAACTGGCTGTGGTTTAAGACAGTTTTCACTTTCCAAAAAGTTATCTGTAACTATAATTGCATCATAAATGAATTCCATGGCTTTTGCTCCCACCCACGCAACCCTTGCATGGCCTGGAAGCCCTAGGAGTATGTTGAGGGTATAGTAGAGGTCAGGAGTTACAGTTGACTCCTTTTCAGATTTGAAAGTCAGAGAAAAAATGCAAACTTATGATACAGGTGAAAGGCAAGGATGCAGGGGAGCATCATACCCAACCTCTGACTCAGACCACTTTGCATCTCACTTCCCAGCTGCCAAGAAATGGGCCATATGGATATTTCTCCCTGTGTGGGCTTCTGAGTCCTGGTCCACCCTCACTCATGGTCCCGCATGCCACCACCTGGTGCATACCAGAAGCATACCAGAGTGCCTGGGGCTGCTCTTCGTTGGCAGCCAGGGTCAGCAAGCCACACTAGGAGGAGCCTCGAGCTTAAAACCATCTCCTCTAGGGGTGCTGTGGGTTCCAGAGTCTGCTCAGGAACAGAGCTTCTCACACTTTTATGCATATGAATGACTTGGGTATCTTGTTAAAAGTGGAAATTATGATTCAGTAGGTTTGGGATAGAGACTAATTGTGATGGATTGCGTTGTGTACCCCAATTTGGATATGTTCTTGGTCTTGGTCTGCATTCTGGAGGGTGTGGACCCTTGTAAATAAAATCTCTTCAAGATATTTCTTTAGTTAAGATGTGGAATTACTGGGGTCTTTTATAAGCAGAGGGAAAGCCAGACAGAGAGAGAAGCCATGGGGAGCAGCCAGAAGCTGGAAGTCAACGGAATATGGAAGAGAGAGGAGAAGGTGCCACCATGTGCATTACCATGTAACAGAAAAGCCAAGGACCAAGGAGCACCAGCAGCTAGTCCCAGAATGCCACAGTCTTCTGGAAGAAAACATCACCTTGCTAACACCTTGATTTTGGACTTCTCCTAGGCTCAAAACAGTGAGTCAATAAATTCCTGTTGTTAGCCAACCTATTGTATGATATCTGTTTTTGCAGGTAGGAAACTAAAACACAAATACTATTGGTCTAGATTAAGTGAATCTGTTCCAGCTGAGGCTTCAGGTGTAGAGAGAGTCTCAAGTTTTAGCTTTGAAGGTGTTGGGAGATGTGGTGGTGATGGTGGTAGTGATGGTTTTGGCAGTGATGGAGGTGATGCTGCCAATGGAGGTGGCAGCAGTGGTGGTAATAATTAGTGTATTATATCAAGTACAGATTTACAGTTTTCGGAGCACTCTTTTTTCACGTTTTCTCATGGTATGGGACAAAGAGCACAGGATTCATAGTCAGAAGACATGGGTTTGAGATGCGACTCTGCCACTTACCAGTTGTGTGATCTTTGGCTTTACCTCTCTGCACACCATTTCCCTCATCTGTAAAGTGAGATCATATGGCCAGATCTGAAATGTGGGATAATCATACTTCCCAAGGTTGTTCTGAGGACCACATGAGACAGCCATCGGAAAAGGTTTATAAACCACAAATATACAGGGTTCTAGATTCCGACCCTCTTGATCAGGTGCCTGGCTAAGGAAAGGAGGCTTTCTGGAGGTGAGATGGCCTGACATGCAAGCAAAGCCTGCGGTGTGATGTGGAGAGAACCAGTAAGGCGCTGGGCTCTTAGGCTGATTACTTTGTTTTAACTTCCACCACTATCAGTTCATTCTTTTGAGCCAAGAATTTCCTTCTTCCTTTTGTCCCTTTGTTGAAACATACACATTTCCTGAAGAAAAGTAATACCTGGTATGAGCAAAAGGATCCATGGATGTGAAGTGGGGAGGCCTGGAGTCTAGTCCCAGCCTCTATCTCATCCGAAACCCACCCACAGTGAAATAAAGGATGGAACTGGTTCTCTCTGAGGACACTTCCTGTTACAAGAACCTGTGGTCTTTGACTTGGGTGTGGGTGAGTTCCCTGAATGGCCTTCCTCTGGGGATAGGGTAGACCACACAAGAGCAGGGGGTGCCCAATTAGAGGGCTGGGCCCCAAGAACCCTGTGGCCTGAGCCACAGTTTGCCTCAGAACTGGCTCTTGCCAAGGCAAAGAGAACCTGGGCCCATGGGCATTGCCAGGGCACAGCCAGATCTCTCAGCCCACATTAGCAAATCCTTGTTTTGAAAGGTCCAAGGAGAAATTTATTGATACAAGCTGGAAGGTGATTGACTGCATTAAAAAATCAGCTTGCCCCAGGAAATCAGCACCTTGTCAGTGGGACTTCTCTTGGAATATATGCTAACCTATCTCCCTGTTGTATCAGAGTTAGACTCATTTATAACCTACACTTGGTTCTTCTGTTCCTTTTATTTGAACATATAATTAGCACTATGCCCATTAAATATGTGTCCCAGAGACTTCAATCTTCTGGCTATTCGTGTGCCAGTTGAGCCCTGAACCTTAGCAGAGTTGCAGCCAACATCTACTCTCCAGTTCATTGGACTCACACAGGATAACTAACAAAATGATGATGATGGACAACGCCCATGCCCAAAACAAAGAATATCTGCAATAGTCAGCAAGACAGTTCCATCCATCTTCCCATAAGATCTAAGTCCCTTCTCAATCGAAAGTAGAGTGGGCATCACCACCCCAAAATCCTCAAGATTGAGGAATGAATAAACATAAGAGGGGATGCAACTATGGACCAAAGTAGACATTATTATTCTAGTAATAGAAGAACTTTTGTAACATTGATATGAAGACAGTGGTCACCAGAGGTTCTGAAGGGAGGGAGAGGGAAAGTAGGTGTAAGATGGGGCATTTTGGGGACATTGGAATTGTTCTGCATGATATTGCAATGACGGATGCAGGCCATTATACATTTTGTCAAAACCTATAAAATTGTGTGGTACAAAGTGTAAACCATAATGTAAACTATAGACCATGGGTAGTAACAATGCTTCAATATGTGTTCATCAATTGTAACAAATATACTACACTAATGAAAGTTGTTGTTAATGGGGAAAGTGTGGGAGAGGGAAAGGGGAAAGGGAATCCCCTACATTTTTGATGTAACATTTATGTAATCTAAAGCTTCTTTAAAAATAAAAGAGAAGAAAAAGAACTCAGCTTCCTTCTTCCCCTCAAATCATTGAAAAAGAAAAGCATGGTCCTAAAATGAACATAAGAGGTAAGAAGCATTTGAGCAAATGGTGGCACATAAAGAGTAAACTCTGTTTGATCCTGGGACTGGGAACACCCTCCTTTGAGTGACATAGGCATCCGCTCTTGGACATTTAGAGAAGGAAAGATAATCAGAGCCCATCATCAGGTCCTGTGCCCATTTACGCATACAAAATGCACTTCTCTAAATGCTATTTATTGGTTTTTCAACTTTTAGAAAGAAGGGACGAAGAAGGGAAAACCTCACTACAGTTTTAGGACAGGATGCAAATGTTACCACACTTGACAATGTAAAAATAAAGAAATCGCTAAAAGAAGAGGGGAGAGGAGAGGCCAAGAGGGGGAAACAGGGTAGTGATGCTAATATCTTACTTTACAGTGTAAGGAGACAAGTACTGTTGGGAGTTGATGAAACAGAGTTATCAATAGAAGAAGTAGAAATAGTGATTTTATCAGTTAAGTTTCAATAAACAGGACTACTCTGCATGATATAAAATAAGGAATCTATAGTAGGGATTAGAACATACGCAGTTGTGGGGCCTGGTTAAGCTGTCTACATGAGACTATTGCCTGTGTCTCGTGTTGGGCCTGAGGTCAGCAGGGCCGGCAGCTGGAAAGAAAAGTGGAAGTGAAGGAGAGCAAGGACACCCCTGAATCCACCAGGACAACCCAAAACCCACACAGACAAACTGCTATCTGCATCCATCTCTCCCCATCTCCAGGGTCGCTGATGTGTAGGATAAGCTGGTGCCCCCGTCGTGGAGCTGCACATGTACCTGGCACAGGATTCAGGAAAACTGAAGGACAACCAGAAGTAGCTGGGGGAGGGGGGACAGGTGCTGCCCATGCCAGCGAGGTGAGCCCACGTCAGTGGCACCCACCCAAGCTGCAACCACGCCCAGCCCTATACCAATCTTCAAAGGTAAAGATGCCTGTTGTTCCACTTCCACTTTCTCAGTTTTTGCACAAATTTCCCTCATGGCTAACCCTAAATTGGAACCACACAGGAAAGGGCCTTTGAGAAAATGTAGCTCTTGTTAAATTGATGCAGTTCATATGGACGTGTTCGGAAACATTGGAAGAGGAACAAGGGTGGTTGTTGCAGGATGGGTTCCCTGGAAGCAGATACTAAGACAGTATGGGATACATGATGTTTATTGGGATCAACACCTGTGATAAAAAATAAAAATAACATGAAAGGACGGGGGCAGGAGCATGTTGGGCAGAGGAAAAAGCCAAAGCCAAACACAGTGCAGGCCCAACAAAGCTTTGGCCAAACCGACCATTAGAGTGTTCTACGTTGCACTGAACTAGCCTGACCTTTACTTTTATTTTTTCCCCACGTAATAAACTTTATTTGTACAGAAGTTTTAGATTGCATAAAAGTTACATCGAAAGTATAGGGGACTCCCATATACCCCCCCCACACACACACACACACACATTTCCCCCTATTAATAACAACTTACATTATTGTGGTACACTTGTTACACATGATGAATAAATACTGAAGCATTGCTACTAACCAAGGTCTGCAGTTTTCATTATGGTTTACACTTTTTACTGTACAGTTTTATAGGGTTTGACAAAGTATATAAAGGCTTGTATCTGTCATTGCAATATCATGCAGAACAATTCCAATACCCTAAAAATACCCTGTGTTCCACCTATTCTTCCCTCTTCCTCTTCCTCTAAAAATCTCTTATAACCACTATTTTTATATCACTGTTACAAGTTCTTCCATTACAACAATAATAATAAGTTTACTTTGGTACATGGTTGCATTCCCCCCTTATGTTTGTTCATTTCTCAATCTTGAGGATTTGGGGATGGTGATGCCTGCTCTGCTTCAGATTGAGAGGGGGCTTGGATCTTATGGGGCAGATGGAAGGAACTGCTTTGCTTGCAGTTGTAGATACTCTTTGTTTTTTGGGACAGGGGTTGTCCATCATCATTTGTTAGTTGTCCTGGGCAAGTCCGATGAACTGGAGAGTAGATGTTGGCCGCAACTCTGCTGAGGTTCAGGGCCCAATCAGCATATGAACAGACTGAAGATTTAAGTCTCTGGGACATACATTTAATGGGCACAGTGCTAATTGTGGGTTCAAATAAAAGGGGTAGAAGAATCATGTGTAGGGGAATTATAAATGAGTCTAACTGTTACATTGGGGAGAAAGGTTAACATATATTCCAAGGTAAGGCCCACCAATGGGGTGCTGCCCTTATGGCACTATGTGTCTTGCCTATAGTGTCCAGATGTCTCTAGAGCCCTCAGGAGCACCCCTATTTGGGTTTTGTTTACTGTGGCAGTTAGTGAGATCTGCCTGAGCTGTGCATAAGTGTAACCTTGAATTGCCTTCCCAACTCACTTTCAAATCTCTTAGCCATAAAAACTCTTTTGTATTTAATGTTTCCCCTTTTTGGTCAAGGTTTTTTCCAAATGTATTGTTGGTTGGCACTTGATCGTAATCCTTAGGTGCCAGGAAGGCTCATCCCTGGGAGTTATGTCCCACACTCGGGGGAAAATAGTGAGTTTATTTGTTGAGTTTGGCTTAGAGAGAGGCCACATTTGAGTAACAAGGAGGTTTTAAGGAGGTTACTCTTAGGCAATAGTTATTATTAAACTAAGTTTCAATTTTACAAGAATAAGGTTTATAAGTACAAGCATTAATATCATAAGGTTGGCATATTGGTCTGTTTCCTTTTATTAGGCACTATGTACTCCAGAGATTCTTGCCACTTTACTTGAGAACGTAGCAGTACTCCCCAGGATGGGGGTTTATTATTTTGTTGGTTATTGTGTGGGTCTCCACCCACTGAGATAATACCCTATGACAACATGAACACAGTCATATTCCATAGAGGCATGCCCCAGGTTCACCCTTCCCCATACATTCTCTCATCACCAACACCCTGCACCAGTGACCCTTCCCTGCCATAGATACTGAAAGAATACTTCCACAATTGTACTTTCAACCACAGTCCTCACCCTTCCCAGAGTTCACCCGTTCCTTCCTCCAGCCCTACCCCCAGCTCCGTGGATGGCCCAAACCATCCCCTCAACCCCGCTCACACTCACACTCCAGCACCATCTACCCCACTCACACTGCTGCACCCCCATCGCCCCTGTTCACTGCCAAACTTCCACCATCCACTTATCATAGATTCTGTAGCCTGGCCTTTATACCCTCACCTTGCTCAGCCACTGGATGCAGGCTGCCCCAGGAAGGGCGTGAGACCCTGAGGAGGTGGCAGCTGGTGGCCGATCACTGACCACATTCCCCCCAGCTGGGAAGCAAGTCCATTTTTGAAGGGAGACAAAATGCATCTCTATGTCTACAGAAGTGTGTGTGGATGAGTTCAATCCTGCTTTATCCGAGCAGAGAGCCAGCAGATAACATTCCCAGTGGATCTACCTGGACCCAGGAGTGTTTGTGTATGACTTAGAGATATGAAGATGAGGGGAGAAGTTCTGTTTTTAACTCTGGGCCCTTCTGTACCATTTTGTTTCTTAACCATGTGCATGTAGTTCTTCAATTAAATATTTGTAAAGTTGTTAGAAAGTTGGGTCTGTCTGACTCCAAAGCCTCTTCTCAGAGTCACACGCCAGGCAGGCTAATCTGGCCACCAAAGGCGGGCCTCTTTGCAGTGGGCAGACAGATCTCTTGTCTTCTGCACGGGAGGTAAGTCCAGCTGTGAGAGCCTCGGCCTGGGCTTGGCATGCGGGGGCTGGCGCATCCATTCTCAAGGCAGGCTGATTCCTTCATCTCGTGTTCCACATGGATGGGTGCCCAGTCCCTGCCTGGAGTTGGCTTGGGGGTCTCATTTCACAGGTCAGCTGCTGAATTTGTCAGAACCAAGAATAGGGTGCCTGTTAGAATACCCTCCTCTCTAAAACTTTAACATCCATGATACAGATTCTGATCAGCAGGCCTGACACCTGGGGAATGTTGGCAGTGGGGCCAGCACAGGAGGACTGGCTTCTCCAGGATGAAGCACTCCTCGAAGCCTGGTTGGACTGGGGCGATTTGGGTAGGAGGGTCAGTTGTCACATGATTGCCCCTTTTTATTTAGTTAGTTTGTTATTTAGTTATTTTTAGATTTACAGATGAATGCAAATGCAGTACAGAAAGTTTGGAAAATAAAGTTGCCTGTAGCCTACCCCAACCTAATATAATCATTACTTCCTTGCCATGTTTTCTTTCCTCCTGCATGTTTTTTTTTTGTTGTTGTTGCTGTTGTTTTTTAATCTAGTCGTAGTCACACCGTACACACATTTTGGCCCTTGCATCTACTGCCAGATTTGTATCACAAGCATTTTCCATGTTGTTACATAGTCTTCCTAAGTAACATTTTAAATAGATGGATAATGGCACTCAGGGATTTTGTCCCAGAATCTATGAGCATAATAGATAATTAAAACATATTTTCTAATCAATGGAATGAGTGGTTGGGCCAGAATTTGCTTTACTATTCTCCTACTGTGGGGTATTTAAGGAATTTGTTTCTGATTTTTCACATTGTCTTCTTTCCTACACATCCTTCCTTTAGTCCTTTTTTCCTTAAGTCCTTTCCATTCAAGTCCCCTAACAAACTCTGCTCTTTGCCTGCCTCTCCCAACCCTCATTAGCTCTATCCCTCATGTATCATTTATCATCAGGTGTGTGTTAAGCAATCACTGGCACCCAGCACTGGGTACATGAGGAAAGCCAAATCGTGCTAATCAGTGGGTATCTTCATCTCCTAGGGCTGCCATAACAAATTACCACAAACTGGGTGGCTTAAAACAATAGAAATGTATTCTTTCACAGTTCTAAAGGCTAGAGGTCTGAAATCAAGGTGTCTGCATACCCAAGCTCCCTCTGAAGGCTCTAGGAAGGAATCCTTCCTTGCCTCTTCTATCTTCGGGGGGCTCCCAGCAATCCTTGGTGCTCCTTGGCTTGTAGACACATCAGTCCAGTCTCTGCCTCCTTCTTCACATCTCCCTCTTCTTATGAGGACACCAATCATTGGATTTAAGGCCAGCCCTAGTCCGGTATGATCTCATCTTGATCCTTAACTAATTATATCTGAAAATCCTATTCCCAAATAAGGTCACATTCTGAGGTTCCAAGTGGACATGAATTCTGGGAGGATGCTATTTAACCCAGTGGAATGGGTTACCAGAGGGGGCAGCATTCACGGACCACATTAGTGTCCTGTCTGAGCTGGAGCCCTCCATGTGCTTCAGGGTCAAAGTATTCCATCAATAATGCTGTCACCATAGGGTACTGCTTGTCCTGAAATAGTGGCCCAGCCCTGCCAGTTATTCCACTTCAGTGCTTACGTTCCTCATGTGAACTTAAACCTTCAAACATCGTGAACATGAAACATAAACACTCAACCCACCGTGGCATTTTAATGAGGTTCAACTGGGTTCAGCACGTTCCATTACTTACAATTGTGTAAAAACTTTTCAACCAAGATCACTTCCTTTAGTCTGGCCCATAACAGCCAAGACAAATTTTGTGCTTTCTGAGCACTTTAAAGGTTGGGGAGAATTGTGTCTGGGCAGATGGTGAACACCCACAGGACCCTCTTTGACTCTCAGTAGCTGGGCCAGCTAAACTGGGTCACTCAAACACTTCTGAATAGGAAATGGCTGAGTGATAAACTGAGATCAAAGGCAGCTGGGAATTGAATCATGTCCCCCATAAAAGGCATGTTCAGATCCCAATCCCTGGTCCTGTGGGTGTGGACCCATTTGTAAATAAGACCTTTGAGGACGTTGTTAGCTAAAGTGAGTCCAAACTGAATGAGGGTGGGTCTTAACCCAAAGTGGCTGAAGTCCTTATAAACAAAGGAACTTGGACACAGAGGAGAAGCCACTGGGAGCAGCCAGATGCTGGAAGTCAGTCAATGGAACCCAGAAGAGAAAGGAGAAGAGGCCGCCATGCGCGTTGTCATGTGACAGAAAAATCAAGGATAGTGGCAGCCAACCCCAGGACACTTTGCTGACCCCTCAATTTAGGAGTTCTCATAGCTTCAAAACTGTGAACCAATAAATTTCCATTGCTAAAGCCAACCCATTGTATGGTATTTGTTTTAGCAGCAGGAAAACTAAAACAGAAATTCTCACACACTTTTTCTGAAAATGTTTCCCACATACCTTTGCCTTGCTCTCTATGCTTTTCAAATCATAATTGCATCTGTAGCACTTAGATGCTTCCCATGGCACAAGGAGAAGAGCTATTCCCATCTGACAGCTGTGACAACTGAGGCCTGGAAAGATAAGGTGACATTCAAGAGCACAGAACAAAGAACGAGTCATCCAAAGTTCTTCCCACTAAACAGCTTGTATTAGTGAGCCAAAGGGGTGCTGACGCAAGATACCAGAAAATGTTGGCTTTTATAAAGGGTATTTATTTGGGGTAGAAGCTTACAGTCACAAGGCCATAAAGACTAAGTTACTTCCCTCACCAAAGTCTGTTGCCATGTGTTGGAGCAAGATGGCTGCCTGTCTCTGCGAGGGTTCAGCCTGCCTCATCCTCTTATGGCTCCATGATCCCAGCTCCTTCTGATCTCAGCTGTAGGCTGGGATAAGTCTTGTCTCTCTCCCCAGGGCTGGTTTTCATGCTTTCTCAGCTGCTCAGGGCTCTGGTCTCTTCAGCTGCAAACTATCAGGGGAACGGCTTGGCTCTCTCCCCAGGGCTCCAGCATCTAGAACTAAACTCTCTGTGTTCTCCTTCTCCAGGTATTTACTTCCCTGTCTTTGATTGAGCTTCCATTTATATAGCCCATAAGGAGGGGGGGGGAGGGCAGGGACTCAAATCGAGTCATCCTAATGAATCTAATACAATCTAATATGCCCAGAGGAACAGACCAGTTTACAAACACAATCCAGTATCTATTTTTGGAATTCATAAACAACACCAAACTGCTACACAGCTATCGATACAGACTAAGCTACTATAATAAAGAGACTCAGAAATACACCTGCCCACAGGTAGGGCACCCAGGTGGGCAGAGTGACCCTGCCACCCTCAACCTCTGGCTTCCATTGCTGCATCCAGGGTGACTTCGCCAATGTTCCTCATCCTCTACCAGCAAGAAGGAGGAAAGGGCAGGGAAGCAGTCACTGCACACCCTCTTTAGGAGCCCACTCAAACATGAGTCACTTCTACTCACACCCCTTGTTGGAACATAGTCACAGGGACATGCCATGCAGCAAGGGAAGCCAGGTGGCCTTGGGCCCTGCTAAACTAAGGAGTTCTGTTGTCAAATGAGGGAAGAAGGAATACTGGTGGATAGGCAGCATTCTCCAGCATTTAAATCATGGGCAACCCCAAAAACGGTCAATGAGAGAAGCCCAGCAAGAGCTTGGTTCCAGCAGCCTGTGTCCCACCGAGTTCGCCCCTCAAGTCACTCCCTAGAGCTCATGGCCAGGTCTCCCTCTAATACACCTGGACTGTGGCAATGCCAGGGGACTTATTTGGGTGTGGTTACGATACATACTGCACTTGGCCCAGGACAAAATAAAAATTGTGTAAAAACTAGTCTTGCCCACAAGGAAATTACATTTCAGGAGGCAGCAAGGCCAAACACAAACAAGACAAGCTGAACAGGGAACAAAATATGAAAACAGCAGATGACTAGATGGCAAAACTAAAACTAAATATACCAGGTAAGTGTTTCCCTTCCAAGGAACCAGGGCATCTGTTTTAGTTTGCTACAGGCTGCCAATGCAATATACCAGAAATGTGTTGGCTTTTATAATGGGAATTTATTAGGTTACAAGCTTACAGTACTGAGGCTGTGGAAGTGTCCAAATCAAGGCATCAAAAGATGCTGTCTCACCAAGCTGCAGCTGTGGACGATCAGGCACATGGCGGTGTCATCTAAAGAGGGTTTCTCACCAAGCTGCAGCTGTGGACGATCAGGCACATGGCGGTGTCATCTAAAGAGGGTTTCTCTCCAAGCTCAGCTGTGGGCGATCAGGCACATGGCAGGGCAAAATGCCAGCCTGCTTGTCTCCTCCCTCTCCTCCCGGCCTTGTCTCTTCAACTTTGAGCCGCTCTGTCAGCCGAGCCTCTCAGGGGCCTCTTTCTGTGCCTCTGTCCCACTGATGCCAGTCTCCGGCCTCCAGGACCTCTCCTTCTGTCACTGAAACGGTTTTTTTGTTCTGTGTGACTTTTTAGTCCTCCATTTATAAAGGACTCCAGTAAAAGGATGAAGACCCACCCTGACTGAGGTGGGTCATATCTTAAGTTAACATCCTACTTGCCTAAAGATCCTACTTACCAGGGCGGATGTGGCTCAAATGGTTGTGTGTCCGTCTCCCATATGGAGGGACCTGGGTTCGATCCCCGGGACCTCCCGGTAAAATAAAGAAAAATACAGAAGGTGCGCAGGCCACCAGGCCCCACGAGTGGGTGAGCCGCCAGGCCCTGCAAGCGGGTGCGCCGCCAGGCCCCGTGTGTGGGTGAGCCACACACAGCAAGATGAGGACATAACAGGAGAGTGACACAAGGGAGAGCCAAGGCGAAATGAGCCAAAAAACCAGGAACTGAGATGGTGCAGGTGGCAGAACACCTCTCTCCTACATCGGAGGTTCCCAGGATCAAATCCCGGTGAAGACAGAAGGAGAAGGATGAGAAGAGATGGCAGGAAGCAGACACGGAGAATTGCCCAGTGAATGGACACAAAAACAGCAGAAATGGGGGTGGGGC